>CAWVNO010001198.1:835000-882500 GCA_963930645.1 Salticus scenicus | reverse complement strand
TTAATAATAAAAAAAAAAAAAAAAAAAAAAAAAAAAAACTCTGTATAATCACGTACAATTTGTGAAAAAATTACAGTAAGTGTCAGACATATTTGGAGGGGAGGGGGGAAATAAAATATTTTTTTATGTCACCATTTTATCGTTATTAATGGTATATTCTATAACTATCACTTATTTTTTATGAAAATCACAATGAGTGTATTATATACCTGGAGGGATGGGTGGGGAGGGAGGGTTGCAGATGGAAATAAAAAATGCTTTTCGTAAACTACCTTAGCATCGATTTAAATAAATCTTTCTGTATATACCACTTACTGTTTAAGAAAAATTACAGTGAGTGTTACACATATCTGGGGGGTGGGGGGGGGAGGAGTTGGAGTTGCTAAGAGGGGGCAGAGTAAAAAAAGTGGTTTTTTTTATATCTAGTTATATGAAACTTTGTATGACTATCACTTGCTTTTTATTAAAATTATAATGAAAGTTACCTGTAGTTAAAAAAGGGGGCCAGTGTGTGAGTGGGGACGGGCGGCAGAGGAAAAAAAATGTTTAAACACTTATTATCTTTTTTTTGTGCGAATGTCATTTACTATTAATGAAAAATTACAGTGAGTGTTTCATATGTCTGGGTGAGGGTTGGGGAGGGGGGGAGGAGGGTGCTGGAAACAGAAGGATACAAATGATGTTTTGTATCATTATGCTTTGCACTTTGATAAAATTTATTATAAATATCACTTTATCTTTAGGAAAATTTACTCTGATTGTTATGTATATCTTTAGGGGGGGGGGGCTATGAGGCCAGAGGAGAAAAAGAATTGTATAAATAACACAATGTTAAAATTTTAATTAAAATTTTAACAAATATCACCTATTTTTAATGAAGAATTATACGGTCAGTGTTACCTATACTTGGCGGACAAGGTGGAGGCAGAGGGGAAAAAATATGATTGTTTTCAAATTACACTGCTTGTGCTTCGTATATACAGGAAATCTTGTATAAATATTCTTTATTGTTTATCAACATTTTTAGAGAGAGTTACGTATCGCAGAATATTTCAGTTTCTAAGTTAGCATGCAAAAATTCAATGCATTGTTCGCATAAGACATTAATTAAAATTTAATGTCAAACATTGGTAAAAGATTATTCTGAAACAGAATTTTTTTGTTTAATTTGTCCCATTTCTCCCCCTTCCCCTCGTAGAAATAAAATATTTTTGCTATCGTTTGTATTTGGAAGTATTTTACAATTAAGAGAAGTGGCCTTTTTCTTCGATCCGAAAAAAAGGACACTTTTCTTAATTTCTCCTTGTAAAACTCATGCTTACTGATTTTTCATTAATAGTAACAATAAGTGATATTTACACATAATGTGAATAATAAAATCGATAATAAGTTTTGTTTAAAAAGATTATTTTATTTTTCATCTCCCCCCCCCCTACCCCTACTCCCCCTTATCAACTATAAGTAACTTTCAGTATAATTTTAATAAAATGTAAGTGATAGTACAAAGTGTCATATATTTAAGTAGCATGGTGATATAAAATCAACCATTTTCTTCACTCTGCCCCCCCTCCCCCCCTTAGTAAACCGTTCAGATATGTGTAACACTCTCTGTAATTTTTCTTAAACTGTACGTTGTATATACACAAAGGTTTTGTTTTAATCAATTATAGGGTAAATAGACAATAAGACTTCTTCACACACCACACATTTTAAGCCAGCACAACCGGTTTCGAAAGGACGTAGCCTTCCTTCATCAGGTGCAAAAAACACGTGCTACTGCCTTGGAGGCAAAAGCAAGACTGAAAGCAGGGCAAAATCCAGAGTGTGAGGAGCAACACAAACAACCAATAGGAAGCATCATGCAGGACCAATCAGAGAGGAACACACATGCACACACACACACACAAAAAAAAAAAAAAAAAAAAAAAAAAAAGGAGGAAGGGAAGGAATAAACAATTAATTTTATTTTATTTTTTAATGATTTATTTATTTATTTATTTATATTATTTATTTATTTACTTTTTTAAATTAATTAATAAGTAAATTTAATAAAATTAATTATTTTTTTATTTATTTATTTATTTATTTAGAATTATTTAATTATAACTATTATTATGTTATTAACATAATGAATTGATTTAAACAAATTTTTCCAGGCTGTAGACAGCAAAGTGGAATCAGATTTTTCATTGACAATTTTATCACGATTAAGGTAAATAGCTAAATTTTCCAAAAAATCCAGTTCGGAAATGCGTTTGGCATGAAAGATAATTTTGGCACTCTTAAAATTAAAACTATGATCAAATTCCCAACTGTGCTTCGCAATAGAAGATTTAGAAATATCTTGATTAACAACATATCGAGAATATTCACGTAAACGGCATTCAAGATTTCTTTTTGTTTGACCAATATAAGATAAATCACAATTATTACAAGGGACATTATAGATACCCCACTTATGAAGCTCGGGAACAGGGGATTTAGTTGAAGGGAATTGGAATTTATTGACAGGTTTAAAAATAACGTGAAAATTGAAACGCTTCAAAACTTTGGCTAATTTAAAACATAAGGGGGATAAAAAGGCAAGACAACAAGATTATCTGGTTTAACTTTATCATCAATGGAAAGAGTAGAATTACAAGTTGGCCTACTGAACTTTTTGATAGCTTTATCAATTATAAAGGGTCTAAAACCTCTTTTAATAGCAACGGACTTTAAATAATTGAGTTCTTCTTTAAGAGAAGAAGTATCAGAACAAATTTTAAGGGCACGATACACGTAAGTGTAAAAGGTGCCAATTTTTTGTTTAGCCGGATGATTAGAGAGAGCATGGGGAGGGTTAGAAACAGAGAAAAGTTTCCTGTACACAGAGGTTTTAAAAGAGGAATCGCACCTAGTAACTAAAACATCAAGAAAGGGAAGTTGATTACAATTTTCTAACTCAAAGGTAAACTGAATATGGGGATCAATAGCATTAGCAATATTAAGAATGGCAGAAACATCAAACAGATTTTCAACAAGAATGAAAGTGTCGTCTACGTAACGTAACCAGCATTTTAAATTTAACATCTTTAATAATTTTTCATCAAAATAATGCATATAGATATCGGCAAGAATAGGAGATAAAGGATTACCCATACTTAAACCATCACACTGTTTATAAAATTTGTTATTAAATTCAAAAGTAGTTTGGGAAACACAGAGTTTAGTTAGATTAACAAATTCTTTGATTTCAATGGCTGGCTTAAAATTTATGGTGTGTGAAGAAGTCTTATTGTCTATTTATCGTTTGTACACCAGTTTTGTATTTAGTTTTGGCAATTATAGGGTAGTTTAAAGAATAATATATTTCACTTCCATCTGCGCCCCCTCCCCCCCCCCCCAGGTATATAATACACTCATTGTGATCGTCATAAAAAGTAAGTGATATTTATAGAATATAACATTAAAATCGATAAAATGGTGACAGAAAAAATCATTTTATTCTGCAATCTTCCTCTTTAACTCCCCACCCCACCACCTTTCCCTTTTCTTTGGTGTTACACAAAACTGGCGAGGGCGTTTTTTTCCACATTGAAACTAATAGTCCTCCATCCTAAAAAGTATACTTAACATTTACGCAAATTTAATTTTATTTTCAGCGATAAAAAATATATATAAACTCATAAGATTTTTTTTTTTTTTTTTTTTTTTTTTTTTTTTTTTACAGAAAAAATGTTTGAGTCATAGAAATATGCTTAATAAAGGACCGCCCCACCCTTTATTTCATTTATTTATTTATTTTTCAAGCTCTTCGAAAATCGAAAGTTATTCTGTAGAAGATAGTTTTATAACAAACCGATGATCTTTTAAAATCAAAACGAAAGAAAATTCCTTGCTTTTAAATATTTATTAAACCAAATCTAAAAAAGAAAAACAGCTTAATGCACATACATTAACATATCTTTTATCGAACAAACTTCTTTACAGTTCAGCCAATTTTTAAAAATATTAAACTAATACATTTTAAAGCCGATAAAAGTGCCGTACATTAATTATTTATATTTTTTGGCTATTTGGTGTTAATTATTTGCTAGAAGTATTAAATGCATGTCTATAATTTTAATACACTGAATTATGTCGAAAAGATAATCAAAAACTACATACCTCCATACATTTATGCTTTAAGATAAAAGTTATAGAGAAATTTTGATCAATGGAAAATTATAAATAAAGAGTTTCCCTTCAGTGGTAGAAATATTCTGCTCTCGAAGAAGATAACATAGCTGCCAACATCCTACTTATTTTTCCGTAGTAGTGTTAATACCCGCCTTATTTTCACACCAGACGATTTTCGAGTTTTTTTTTTTTTTTTTCCCTTTCTTTAATCATTTTTACATTTTGAGAGAATTACTCTAAAAATAAACCCGTGCGAAAAAAGCCGCGGATACTAATAGTACTACGGAACATAGTCAGGATATTGGCAACTATGTGCCAGACGAGAGGTCCCAAGTTCAAACCCAAGTCACAGTTCTCGATCTAACACAGCCATTTAGAATTTTTCACAGTTTTCTACGAAACCAGAGTAAATATGGATTTTTTTATTTAATAATATAACCAGTGCGAAAAAAAGCCGCGGATACTGATAGTACTACGAAAAATAATTAGGATATTGGCAACTATGTGCTAGACGGAAGGTCCCAAGTTCAAACCCAAGTCACACTTCTCGATTTAACCCAGCCATTCAGAATTTTTCGTAGTTTTCTCCGAAACCAGCGTGAATATGATTTTTTTTTTTTTTTTTTTTTTTTTTTTTAATCTCAACTAGCTGGAACCCGTCGAATTCGACGGACACTTTATTGTCCGTAATGTTTCAAAAATCATCGCATCATTATTTAAATGTACTTCAAGTTAAAACATCTAATATAATTCGCTTAAAAGAAAATCTGAAAAATGCTTATAAATAGAAATACTATATATGACATCACTTTCTACAAAGTACTCCAAATAAACAGATGCTATCTTTCATTTTCTATTTCGTTTAATACTAAGACTATATGTTAGCTGACCCGTCCGGCGTTACCCTGGCCCATGATACCTTAAATGAACCTTAAATTTGTATTATTTTATACCTTTAACTGGATTTTGTTTGAATTTCTGTTTTTAAATGAAAGCATCGCGAAAGAAATAATCATCTGTAACAAAACAATTACCTTGAACCGAACGAAACTCTGCCTTGTGACCCCGGTGCTTGCGCAGCGCATACACGGGCCGCTAACAACATAAAAAAAATTCCCAAAAATAACCTGGAACCGAACGAACCCACCCGGCAATGCACGGGCCCGTAATAATAACCTTAAATGAACCTTAAATTTGTATGATTTTATATCTTTAACTCGATTTTGTTTGAATTTCTATTTTTGAATAAAAGCATTGCGAAAAAAAAAATAATCAGCTGTAGCAAAAAAAAAAATTACCTCGAACCGAACAAAACTCTGCCTTGTGATGCCGGTGCCCCGGCATCGCATACGCGAGCCGCTAATACCATGAAAAAATTCCAAAAAATTAACCTGGAACGAAACGAACCCGCCCAGCATTGCCCGGGCCCATGATAATAGCCTTAAATGCACCTTAAATTTGTATGGTTTTGTATTTTTAACTCGGTTTTGTTTGAATTTCTATTTTTAAATGTAAACATCACAAAAAAAAAAAAAAAAAAAAATCATTTGTAACAAAAAAAAAAATTATTTCAGACCGAACGGAACTCGGGTTTGTGACCCAGTTCCTGCGGCACGTATATGCAGGCCGCTAATAACATGAAAAAATTCTCAAAAATTAACCTTGAACCGAACGAACCTCTGACTCGTGTTACCGCTGCCTGTGGCTGCAGCACCGTATAGCAGGCATGCTACGCACGCACTGCAAAATCCACTTTCCTCCACCAGGGAGCGCAGTATGTTGTATACGAATATCACCAATCTCCTTGAATTTCCAAGGCCTTTCAAATAAGGTGTCACATGGTGGTGTCAACTGCAAAATCCTTTAATTACACTTTCCACCACCAGGGGGCACAGCGTGTTCTATACGAACAACACCAACGGTCAGGAAATATCAAGACCTTTAAAATAAGTTGTAACATGATAGGGTCTACTGCAAAATCACCTAGTTCCATTTTCAACCACCAGGGGGCGCACTATATTGTATACAAACATCCCCAATCAACATGAAATTTCAAGACCTTTATCAACAATCGCCTTAAATTTCCAAGACCTTTCAAATAAAGTGTCACGCGCTGGTGTCAACTGCAAAATCATTTAGTTGCACTTTCCACCGCCAGGGGGTGCAGCGTGTTCTGTACAAAATCACCAACGGTCAGGAAATACCAATACCTTTAAAATGAGGCGTAACATGATAGGCTCAACAACAAAATCACCTAGTTCCATTTTTCCACACCAAGGGGCGCACTATATTGTATACAAACACCCCCAATCGACATGAAATTTCAAGACCTTTAAAATGAGGGGCTACATGTGTGGATCTGGAACGGGTTTTCCGCTCAAACTAATTTTCTCCTTTCCCCACCTCTAAATCTATTTTTCCCCCTTTTCCCACCTTCAAAATCGAAAATTCCAAATTCGCAGAAAGTGATTTTTTAGTATTTGACTCTAGTCCCTATATGCACAATTTCTTCACTGTAAAGTAATTTGGAGCTGAGTTAAGCTCGTAAACGTGTTTTTAACCCCTGCCCCCCATGGGGGGGGGACCGTTCGACTTTTTTTATTTTTATCTTTTCATAACATATCTACAGACCGAGACCTTTTTTAGACACCTCAACCAAGTTTTTACACCTAGTTATAGAGGATTGAGTGAAGGAAAATCTTGAAAAAATTGAATGTAAAGTTCATTTTGCACGCATGACTTTCCTCAAACTCAACGAATTTAAGCAGTTAATAGCTCAAAAGAAAGAGCTTGATCCACTGAGTGTTCTTAGACTTGTGTCAACAGCCTACGTTAATTAGAACTCTAGTTTTAGAGGTTTGAGTGAAGGAAAATCTTGAAAAAATTGAATGTAAAGTTGACTGTGCAAGCATAACTTTCCTCAATCTCAACGAATTTAAGCAGTTAATAGCTCAAAAGAAAGAGCTTGATCCACTGAGTGTTCTGAGAGTGAAACGATCAAGATCCATTAATTAGAAGAGGAGCTATGAGCATTCGAATTGCTTGAGTCAATGTGTCCCATAAGAAATGTACAGGGAAGAATCGAATTTGAGTATAACTTGAGTAAGGTGGAAGTTGAGTAAATTTCAATGATTGATGACATATCTGTGTCTAAATACCTTTCATTTTAAAAAAAATGAAGGAAATCGGCCGGATAGAACGGCCAGACGGACTGACTTTAGTTTTCATAATTTTTTTTAACATATAAGATTACATTTGGAGCGAATTACTCTAAAAATAAACCAGTGCGAAATAAAGCCGCGGATACTAATAGTACTACGGAACATAATTAGGATATTGGCAACTATGTGCTAGATGGGGGGTTCCGAGTTGAAATCCAAATCACACTCCTCGATCTAACCCAGTCATTCAGAATTGTTCGTGGTTTTCTCCGAAACCAGCGTGAATATGATTTTTTTTTTTTAAATCTTAATTACACATCTTTTACATATCTTACATATCTTTTCTTAGTTACATTTGGAGCGAATTACTCTAAAAATAAACCACAGCGAAAAAAGCGACGGGTTTTAATAGTACTACTGAATATTAATTAAGATGTTGGCAACTATGTTACAGACGTGAGGTCCAAAGTTCAAACCCAAGTTAGGATAACAAACACACATACAGACCAACCGCTAATGACCTGTTTTTAGAATTTGGAGGGACCTCAATTTTTTCAAATATCACAAAAACTCAATTTCTGAAATTTGATCCTAAAACAATACTCTTCTCTACCATATTTCGGTAAGGGAAATTGAAAAAAAAAAAAAAAAACTTTTCTTCTACAAATACTAGCTCAATTAAACAGAAAAAATTTAAAGCAAAACTCAGAAAAAAAAAATATATATATATATATATATATATATATATATATATATATCTGTATATATATATAAATTACGTGTCACGATGTTTGTCCGGGGTAAACTCCTAAACTAAGGAACCGATTTTAATGAAATTTTGCACACTGTGTGCAGTTTGGTCCAACTTGAGAGATAGGATAGTTTTTATCTCAATTTATTGTCACAATATTGTTTTATTGCAATTATTTGTTAATTATAGACCTTTATTAAAGTTGCTCCAAAATATCTGCCAGTTCCATTAATTTAATTGTTGCCAAAAAAAAAAAAAAAAAATACGAGTTCATTTTCTTTCGACATAAAAATAAATACATTTAATCAAACGTGAACGTTAAAAAATTATAAAAAGTTAAATTATGCATCTCACGAAAATTGACGTCATAATCAATTTAAAGATTTTATACACATTGATAAAGTGCTAATGTAGTTCTATCATAGATATAGTAATATATATAGATTTCTCATCCCCATGTTATCGTACAAAGATTTTTGATGCCGAAAAAAAAAAATAAAAAATAAATAAAAGCTTTGGAAACAGCCATTAAGTGGTATTGAAAAAAAAAAAAAAAAAAAAAAAAAAAAGAAAGAAAGAAAGAAAGAAAGAAATATGAATTTGAAACTGTATCTGGAGTCTTCCATTCCCCTTTAGCAAATAAATTATTCATAAATTTTATTTGCTAAAATATTAGTATGTATTTCCGTGTGTATTCACTCGGGGAAAGACGGCCATATTTTGGTAAAAACGTCGTCTTTTCCCAAATGAAAAGGAATAACTTTTTTCTCCCCAATGATCACTCTATTCTATATATGCTATACTATATCTATGAGTTCTATAGGCAAGCGAAGTGTGACTCACTGACCGTCTGTGCAGCCAAGAAAAAGATTTCCTATGTTAATTGCCCACTGGATTTTTTGTAAGAAATTATTAAAAATCGAGGAAATTTATTTCCCGATTTTAATCCTTATATTCGGGTATAGATATGTATTAGTTATCGCGGGTGTTAGATTGAATTATTTTGCTGTCAAATTGACAAAATTTTAATTTTAAATTTCAAAACTCTGTCGCCCTTGGTTTTTTTTTTTAATTATTATTATTATTTGGCGATCAAAAGCGTAACACGAAAATATACATGCCAGATGTATGCATTGTACGAAATGTAATATGTATTATTCATTGTACGTATGTATGACACGTAATATGTATTGTACGAAATATTGTTTCATATTATTTATTACTCTTTTAATATAAGTTGTTAAAATAACCATGATTTTTGAAAGGAATTAAATATTTTCGCCAGATAATTTGGCGATATTCTTTTTTTTTTTCGCCAAGGATGACAGAAATGAAATCTATTCCGCTGCAAAATATTAGTATCTTACATCAGATATTTTATTTAGACATTTGAAAACAAATTTGACTTCAAACTATGATAGAATATTTATCATTTTCCTTTTAATTAGTATATTATTAGTGTATTAAAATTTAAAAGCATGGTATATAAAAAGTTTTTTTTTTTTTTTTAAATCTTATAATTATTCGTATCTTAATCCTCAATGTTTCCCATCTTTATTAACTTGAACTTACTATTAAAATTTTAACATACTCAAAAACTTCTCATCACTTCGTTAAAATACACTAAACTTTTCCAAAATCTTTTTCTATTTAAAATGATACATGTATTTACTTTAAATGTCCAATATTTCATAAGATTTCCAATTTTAAAGTTTTAAAATATTTATCAAATTTAGTTATTTTTCTGGTTTAGCCTTATTGTTTTCCTTTTTATAACTACAGCTGTTGCCCTCTTTAAAATATTTAAAATGATGAGGTCATTTTATAGTAAAATTATCCATTATAGCATATATTATATTTCACTCCTCCATAAAAATTGATTTTAAAATCGTCTGTTTCTTTTATACTTTTATTTTAATAGAATTTTAATAGAATTTAATTTATATATTAGTCATTTTAGCAATTTTATCCAAAGTAGCATTAGAAATAATATATATCACTTCTCCATTAAAATTTATAGGACCCTACAATAAAATTAATTTGTGCTTAATATCAACACTACGAAAATTTTTATCAATCGCTTCCAAATTTTGACCTAAGTTTCAAATCTCAACTCTGTGGGTTTTTACATCGGCTACAACGTTTTCGTCTTTGTTCGTAAATAATAATTTGACTGTACTAAATAGTTTACAGCCGTATAATTCAACGTATGACTTAGTCACAGCAACGCGTGGCCGGGTCTGCTAGTATATATATATATATACATATGAGGGGAGGAGGGGGGAGCACCAGAAAGAAATCGTGCCACGGGCGCCCGTTATGCTCGCTGCGCCACTGACTTGTGTAACTGTCATAGTTACACAGCAAATAAAATGCAGATATGTTTTTTTTTTTTTTTTTTTTTTTTAAGCACAAATTCTAAAGATAAATGCTTTTTGTTAAACATAAACTATGTATACATATTAGCCGTGAATTGTTTGCGCTTGGGAACCATTGTTATCCTTTCGACCCACATGTCAATCAACGAGTTTGTTATAAGGGGCATGAAAACAGGACAAGATACCTAATATAAGAATGAACTATTCAAAGATGAAAGAATTTTCATTTAGAAAAAGAAGCGCATAGCAATTTAGAAGACGTATTCCAATGACGGGCAAGGTGCTCATATTTTTAAAGACATCTGTAACAGAGACCTTTTTTATGGTAAATATTGAAAAAAAAAAAAAAAAAAAAAATCGAAATACACTTTCCAAAATGTAATAAATATAAAAATGTTCTATCTTTTATAAAAGATTTGCCAATGTGCAAATCCCTTATAATAATAATTGATATAATTTCTGATAAAAAGAGAAACATTCATAAAAATATTTTATTATAATTATTATTTATTAATTTATTATAGATTCTGTGTTTAGAATTAACATGGATTACTCAATATAAAAAGCCTATCTAATATGGATTTTTATTAATTTTCGTTTATTAGTGCGTATGAAAGAAATTTGTAACTTTTATGGGTTTTAAAAATTTTGCTGTCTCTGAATTTCGTGCTAAATAATTTGTTTGTACATTAATTTCTCATTTTGAATCTTTTATTTGTCTCATAATGTATCAGGAACTCCAATATCTGTTTTTTTTTTTTTTTTTTTTTTTTTTTTTTTTCTTTTTTAGGTATAAATAATATTTTTAATAACAGCCATTCATTTCGCATGCATGTTGCAATTTTTAGGATTATTGCATGTTAAGTAGTTTTACCCCTAACGAAAGGACATTAAACATGGAATTAATGATACAAATTTCAGATCATCATTACAGATATTTTTTAGATACTCATTTTCGGTGACAACGTACCATGGATTCATAATACAGATGTTTCAGAATACTAATTTTCCACTTACCATTCTTTCCGTTTACCATTTTTTCCGTTTACCATTTTTTCCGGTATCATTTTTTCCGTTTACCATTTTTCCGGTACCATTTTTTCCGTTACCATTTTTACCGTTACCATTTTTTCCGGGATTCATTTCATTAGGTCAATTCAATATCTTCTAATAGTATTATCTCCAAAAAATACATATAATACGCGTAACAGTGGTTAATAGAAGTCGTGTAGTTGTTCCACGCTATATATATATATATATATATTTTTTTTTTTTTTTTTTTTTTTTTTTTTTTTTTTTTGCAGACTTCCGAAATCCGATACTCTGCTGAGATTTCTTATTGAGGATTTTAACATTGTTTAGCCCTCAGTTACGCAAGTTTTGGAGAAAACCCCAGAAAAGTCAGATACAACTCTTTTTATAACAATGTTTATTTTACTTTTGTATCTCAGCTTCTCCTTAACATAATTTCATAAGTAATATATCATTTTAAAAGTTATTTGAATTGGAATCGAAGAGTACATATTGCAAATCTCTGCCGACAGGTGGCACTTTGATATTTTAATAATCAACATCTCCAATTTCGATTAAATTATATGGAAGAATATTAGGAGTCCGTAGGCCCCATCGTGTTGGGGATTTGCCACGATCAGAATTTTGAATGTTCCTATGCAGAGTGAGCGAACAGACTCTTTCACATCATGAAACATAAACGGGCGCCGTAAACGCCACGGAGCGGAAATTTGCAACAGTTAAATATTTCAAAGCTATTTACACTATTGGATAACAAGCTGTTGTAAGTTTTAAAATGGGGATAAGTCGCCGCATGCGAAACCGAACAGGACTAGAATTTCAAAAGATCACAACATGGTGAGCGAATAGGATGTTTGAGATACTGAAACGGGAAGAGGAACGGGAAGAGGATACTGAGACGGGAACCCCAGGCGCTATCGAGCGATTGTTTACTACAGTTAAAATTTTCAATAAAAGTATTTGCACTATATGTCAATAAACTGTTGTAGGACCTAAACGGAGAAAAAGACGCCGCAGGCGCTACCGAACGGGAATTTATTACAGTTAAGATTTTCATTAGAGATATTTGCACTATATGTTGTAGATTATTGGTCAAATCTAAAACCTGTAGATGGCGCTGCACGCCGATATTAATGTTTTTGTTTCTTCTTTTCTCTTCAGCGAGTTCTTCGTGTTCGTCTTTGTAGTAGTAAATAAATGTATGTCACAGTAATTGAAATCCTATTATTTCCGAATTATGTGTTCAATCGACACCAATGAATAAGAATGAATTACAAGTGGCCGGCAATCCCCACGACTCTGGACCGATAAGGTAAGCCATTTACCTTATTTCTATTTTAAAATTCTGAAAATGACTATTAATGACTATTTATACAAAGTTATATCTAAATAACGTCGCCAAAGTAGCGACATGGTTTTGAATGATACTTTTTATAACGTCGTTAAAAGTTTAACGACATATATTTTGGCGCCCATAACAGGGACTGCCAGGCCCTTAAAATGTGAATTAGAGTTGTTCTTTATTCTATAGTCCAAATTTCTAAATTAATCAAATATGGCAACGGAACTTGATAAATTAAAAAGAAAACGCTCTACCCTAAAGGGATTGTGTACTAAGTTAATTAATACGATAAATACAAAGATAATGGAACCCGAGGAAGGGTTAAATGTTTGCGAAATTGAATCCCCGTTAGAAAATCTGCAAGTCAAGAATAACGAAATTATTGAAGTTGAAGATCAGATAGAGGCAAAAATCACGGATCTCAACGAGCTACAAGCTGAAATAGAATCGCGACAAGAATACAGGGATTCAATTATTGATGTAAAAGCTCAAATTATGAATAAGATAGAGAAAATTAAAAATTTAAATGTCACTCCGATCTTATCACAGCCAAGAAATGAGCAAACACCTAATTTGCATTTAGAAAGAATTAATGCGAGTTCGGTAAGATTGCCCAAGATATCAATTCCAGTTTATGAAGGTTCTCCTGAAAACTGGATGGAGTTTTGGAATCAGTATGAAATCACAATACATAATAATAAGGATATATCTAATGTTGAGAAATTTGTATATTTACGCAGCTTTTTAAAAGCCCAAGCTTTAACAGCTATTCAGGGTTTAGCACTCTCAGATCAAAATTACAATACCGCAATTGATTTATTAAAATCACGATTTGGAAAAAAAGATATTATAATAAGATATAAAATTGACGCGTTATTAAATTTGAACCCTGTTAAATCTGCAAATCAGATTAAAGAATTACGCTTACTGCACGACGCCCTTCATATTAATATAAAATCTCTGGAAAATTTAGGTGTGGATTTAAAATCCTACGGAAATTTGTTATTTCCAATTGTTACAAAATTAATACCTACCAGTATTATAATAGACTATAATAAAATGAAAACAGAATCCGAGGAATGGGATGTACAAGATTTGTTAAAACATTTAAAAAAAAATTTAAGTAAAAAATCATTTTTTAAAGTAAGAAGCTTTTTATTGTGAAGCCCTAAAAAGCATAAAATAAAATGTATTCTGGCTAAGACATGCTCCAAAGAAATGAAAGTTTCAACTCTAAGAAAATTTTAGAGAAAAATATAGGTACTTTCTTTTTGCAAGAGATGAAAATGTTTTAATGTTCAAAATATTTTAAAAAGCTTTAGAGACCAATATTCTTAGTTATTAGTTTTTGTAAAATCATTCATTAGGCCAGAAATCTCAAATGTCTCGAAAGCTTTTTAAAATATTTTGAACATTAAAAAATTTTTATCTCTTGCAAAAGGAAAGTACCTATATTTTTCTCTAAAATTTTCTTAGTGTTGAAACTTTCATTTCTTTGGAGCATGTCTTAGCCAGAATACATTTTATTTTATGCTTTTTAGGGCTTCACAATAAAAAGCTTCTTACTTTAAAAAATGATTTTTTACTTAAATTTTATTTTGTGCTTTTTAGTTACAAAAAAGGAAAAAACTTCTTAAGAAAACTAATTAAAATTTCTTAGGACATTTTGTAGACAACGGAAGATTTTCGTTTATCAATGGACATTTTTTTTTCTATTATTTATTTCCAAAAAAGTACTATATCGTCTTTCGAGGACCGAATCCGGGACCATCGCGTTATCAGCATGACGCTCTAACCAAAAGTCTAAGAACTGTCAAGAAAAATCATAGAACATTCTAGAAAAATCTAACAAATACTTATACTAATGAAATATTGTTCTCGAATGCTTTTTAAAATATTTGGAATATTTAAAATTTGTGTGTTTTACAAAAGTGAAATGTCTATAGTTTTCTTTAAAATTTTCTTGTTGTTGAAATGTTTATGATTTTATAGCATGTCTCTGCAAGAATAAATTTTAATTCTAGGCTTTTTAGGGCTTCACAATAATAAAAAACTTTCAGTGTTATTTTTATTTATTTATTTACTTACTTATATTTTTATTTAATTATTTATTTTTATTTTTACTGAAATTTTTATTTTGTGCGTTTAGTAACTCAAAAAGAAGTTTCTTTAAAAATCTATCAAAATTCCTTAGGACACTGTGTAGGCAACGAATGATTGTCTTTTATCAATTGACATAGTTTCTATTAATTATCTGCAAAAAAGTAACACATCGGCTTGCGAGGATCGAACCCACGAGCATCGCGTTATCACCATGACGCTCTAACTAAATGCGCTAACGAACAACGAAAAAGGTTGTTT
The DNA here is from genome assembly GCA_963930645.1 of Salticus scenicus. Taxonomy (NCBI): domain Eukaryota; kingdom Metazoa; phylum Arthropoda; class Arachnida; order Araneae; family Salticidae; genus Salticus; species Salticus scenicus. Next base: position 867,317 of record CAWVNO010001198.1, on the reverse strand, counting down.
AAATTTGCGTTAAAGTGGAGGCGCCTTTTTTTTCAGAATGACACAGACACGATGATAAAAATCCAATTTCAATAAAAAGCTTCTAAAAGAATATATATAGAGATATATATATATTTAACTTTATATTTTGTGTTTTTTAGTATCTAAAAAAAGGCTTCTTTAAAAAAACTCTTCAAAAATTCTTAGAATACTGTGTAGACAATAAAAAATTTTCTTTTATCAATTGGCATATTTTCTATTACACATTTCATCTGTAAAATTTAGCACATCGATCCTTCGGGGATGGAACTCACCACCATCATATTAGCGACTTGACGCTATAACTAACTGAGCCAACGAGTGACTATAAAGACTGCTGATATTTACTTTAAAGTTGAGGTGCTTTATTTATTAGTGTGACATGAAGACGCGATAACAAAATACAATTTCAATAAAAAGCTTCTAAAAAAATGTTTATTTTTTCCTTTATTTTTATTTAAATTTTTATTTTGTTGCTTTTTAGTTGCTAAATAAAAAGCTATTTAAATGAAATCTTCAAACATTATTAGGATAATGTGTACACAACGAAATATTTTCTTTTATCAATTGACATTTTTTCTATTAATTATTTGCAAAAAATAACACCTCGGCCCGGCGAGGATCTAACATACACGATTCTCGCACTATCAACATGACACTGTAACCAGCTGATTCATTAAAAGATACAATGAGTTGCTAACAATTCTTTTTTTCTTTTTTAAATATATATATAATGGAAGCGTCTTGGTTTTTTAACGTGACAAAAAGCCGATGAGAAATCCAATTTCATATAATAGTAATATATAATATACATATATACATATAAAGCTTCTAAAAATATTTTTTTTATGTATTTTTTACTGAAAACATTTTATTTTGTACTTTTTTAATATGAAAAATGTTTTGTGTTTTCCAATATCTAAATTAAAAAAAATGCTTCTTAAAAAAACTCCTCAAAAAAATTCTTAGTGTAAGCAACGAAAAATTTTCTTGTATCTGTTGACACCTTTTCTACTAATTATCTGCAAAAATTAATACGCTGGACTTTCCGAGGACCGAACTCATAACCACCATGCTTCTAACGAGACGCTCTTACCAACTGAGCCACAGAAAGACAAACGATATAGCTTATATTTACTTTAAAATGAAGACGCCTTGTTTACTAGCGTGACACGAAGACACGATGACCAAGTCAATTTCAATTAAAAACCTTCTAATTAGAAGTTCAGACTAGGGAAAAAAACTTTTTATTTTTAAAACGCGAAGTAGAAACTCACAATAGCGGGTATAAAAACTCAAATTCCAGATTTGATTCAAAATCATCAGAGAATAATAATGCATCCTACCGGAAACCTGTTTCGGGATATAAAAATTCTAACACAATGCAAAAGGCATCAGTCTTTAAATTAACTGTTAGTAAATGTATATTTTGTGTTGATGCAGTAAATGATCACAATAGTAAAATGTGTAAATTAAATTTAGAGGACAAGAAATTGTCTTTACGCAAACAGGGAATCTGTTATTTATGTTTCAAAAGAGGTAAACATACAGCTAAATATTGTTTATCGGGTCTCAAATGTGACACATGTTCAGGAAAACACAATACATTAATTTGCTATAAGCAAAAATCGGAAACTCCAAGAACGGCTCAAATGAGAGATAAAAATCACATCGAACATACCCAAACAAATACTTCTGAGAACAGTGCTTACGAAAATGATAATTCTGTAGTGTCTTACAAATGTCCTGTACAAAATCCGCTTGAGAATAATGAAATATATTTACAAACTTGCTTCACAAGAATAACAAATAATTCTAATTTAAACTCTCTAAAGTGTGCCATATTATTTGACAATGCGTCTCAGCGAAACTTCATAAATATATCACTCGCGCGTGAATTAAAATTGCCGGTGATTAGAAAAGAAACTCTAATCATATACCCGTTTTCTTGCGATCAACCCCAATGAAAGGAATATTCAGTCGTAAATTTCGAATTGTCTCATTTAAAAAACCACAAACAAAAATGTTATGTTGAGGCATTGGTCGTAAATCAGATATCTTTCACGAAGTTAAAAATACTAGATGACGCATCATTTCGGAAAGTTTTGGTTTCGAGTCAGGGGGAAGGAAATAAATTTTCGCAATTGCATTCGAAGGCTCCAGACATATTGATAGGGGCAGGTTTATATTGGAGTCACCAAAAAAATAAAAAGAAAATTAATCGTTCGTTGTTTGCGGTTAATACAGTATTAGGATGGACGATGTCAGGCAATAATAATTCAGCAAAAAATCCAGACACCTTAATTACTGGCGCCTCTGTGTTAAAGATTGAATGTTGTAACTCTAATTGTTTACATGAAAACCATCCATGCATGAAAAAAAATGAATCATCCGATTGTACGGGTAATGATTTGCAAAGGTTATGGTCGTTGGATTATTTGGAAATAAATGATGATAAATTGATTTCTACTTCCGATCTGGAAATAATAAATAAATTTGATAAACAGTTAGAATATAAACAGGGTCATTATGTTACTCATTTATTATGGAATGAGCATGGAATTGATAAATTTGAGAATAATTTTGAAAATGCTAAACGGCAATTCAATAATTTGAGAAAAAGATTAAAAGCGGATAAATGGATTTTTGAGCAATATAGGCAGATAATCACAGAATAAAAACAACGAGGGATAGTTGAAGAATGCGGTCGTTCTCAAAAGGAGTATTTCGCCCCACATCGTGAAATTATTAGAAAGGAAAAACAAACATCAAAGGTACGAATTGTTTTTTATTGTTCCAGTAGAGTTTCGGGGTGTAAATCTTTAAATGATTGTCTCGTAAAAGGGCCATGTCTTACACCACCAATTTTGGATGTAATTAATAGATTTCGGATGTTTAAGATTGCATTTTGCGCAGATATTGAAAAAGCGTTTCTAATGATAGAAATCGCGGAACCCGATAGAAATTTTCTGAAGTTTTTATGGTTTGACGAGGACACCCAGAATTATAAAATAATGCGAATGACCAGAGCGACAATTGGTTGTACAACTTCTCCTTTCTTTTTAACGGCAACAATTAAGAAACACATTAAGGAATATAGGGAAATTTATCCGGATAGTTATGAAATGTTAAATTCAGCTCTGTTTGTGGACGATTTGCTTTATGGCTCCGATGCCGTAAACGGTGCCTATGAATTAACTTCTACTGCGGTAAATATTTTAGCAAAGGCTGGAATGAAATTGAGAAAGTTTAGTACGAATTCACAGAAATTAAAGAACATGTGGGATAAAAATGATTGTTTTTCGGAGGTAAATAATGATAGTGTAATAAATATTCTTGGATTGTTGTGGGATAAAGATAGTGATAAATTAGGATTAGCTTTGAAATCTATAGTTGAAAATTTGGATATATCGGTATGTACGAAAAGATATGTATTGCATACAGCTGCAAAATTTTTTGTTCCTATTGGGATTATATCTCCCTTTTTAATTAGGATAAAGTGTTTTCTTCAAAGAATGTGGGAAAGAGGATAGGGATGGGATCACGAATTGCCGGATGATCTTAAGGGAATTTGGATAAAGTGGTGTAACGAAATTAAGGATTTATTAGAAATTCGAATAGATAGATGCTATTTCACGTATGTTGATTTGAAAAATTCGTGTGTAGAACTACACATTTTTTGAGATGCTTCACCACTTGCATATGGTTGTGTTGCATATTTTAGGGTTATCAGTAATGATAAAAAATGTTATGTAAGTATGATTATGTCGAAGGCTAGAGTTGCGCCGCTAAAGAAACTAACGTTACCAAGATTGGAGTTAATGGGAGCGGTGATAGCTGCTAGAGTAGCGAAATATATTTGTGATATATTTAAAGAAATTAACATTGAGAAATTTTATTGGACAGATTCTACTATTGTGTTACACTGGGTGAAGGGATCGGCGAAGCAATGGAAACCCTTTGTTAAAAATAGAGTAGTTGAAATTCAGGAATTGTCAGTACCCGAAAATTGGTCATATTGTAATACCAAGGATAATCCCGCAGATTTAGTTACTCGTGGTATTAGCGCAAATGCGTTAGTTGATAATGATTTTTGGTTTAAAGGTCCAAAATGGTTATCTGAGATAAATGGTAAAGGCAATGATATTGGGGAAGAGGTAGACACGCAATATATTACCGAAGAAAAAAGGAAAACACCTGAAAAAATAATTCAGTTTAAAATCTCTATAGAAACAGTTGAACCAATATTGGATCTTGAAAAAAATAGTAACATTTTAAGAGTCCTCAGAATTACGGCGTGGATAAAGAGATTTCTTAACAACGTGAATCCTAAAAACGAAAAAGTTAAGGGTCCATTATCAACAGAAGAAATTGGTAGTGCGCAAACAATGTGGGTTAAATATACACAGAAAATTAGTTTCCCGAATGAATTAAACTGTTTGATAAATGGGGAACCTATTTCGAAAAATTCAAATTTAATTGAGTTCTCGCCATTTTTGGATTCCGAGGGAATAATGCGTATCTTCAGAAATCAAATTATTCCTTTAACGAAAAACACCCGATCCTGTTGCCTTCAAAGGGTAAATTAATTGATTTGTTAATTAAAAATGCGCATGAAAGAGTTTTCCATTTTGGCATTAATGATACATTAGTTCAATTACGGGAGGAATTTTGGGTAATCAAGGGCAGACAGACAGTAAAAAGCGTATTAAGAAGATGCAGAATTTGCATAAAATTTAATTCTAGATCTGGAGCCCAGATAAAAGCTCCGTTACCTGCAGATCGCATCAATGCACAAAAGCCCTTTACAGTGATAGGCCTTGATTTTGCAGGCCCTTTATACATCCGAAATAATGATAGCAAATATTATATATTGTTGTGCACATGCACAATAACTAGAGCAGTGCACCTAGAATTGGTAGAGAACCTATCAACCGAAACCTTTCTACTAGCATTCAGAAGAATAGTAGCAAGGCGTGGTCTTTGTCATACAGTATATTACGACAATGCAAGAACATTTCATCGAGCTGATATAGAGTTAAAGCACATCTGGAAAATAATCAGCCATCCCGACGTTAAAAATTACTATAGTAGTAATAAAATATTATGGAAATATATCAAGGAAATGTCACCATGGTGGGGAGGCTTCTATGAACGACTGGTTCGATCCGTAAAAACTGCATTAAGAAAAGTAGTTGGCAAAACCACTTTAACACACACACAACTACATACAGTTATATGTGAAATTGAAGCTTCAATAAATTCGCGACCCATAACATATGTATATGCGGACTCTGGAGAACCTTCTCCAATTACGCCAGCACACTTTTTGGTAGGTCAACGTCTAACTTCCTTACCTATAGTTCACCTCAAATCCCATGTGCTTCCTGGAACTTCTCTAACATATATAAAACGGTTCAACCATAAGGAACGTATACTGGACCAGTTCTGGTCAAGATGGAAGAAGGAATACCTTCTTCAGCTGAAAAACGCCATGACAAGTCGACACTCCTGTATTCGAGAATATTCGCCAAACGATGTTGTTTTAATCCACGATTCTAAATTGTCAAGGCATTTATGGAAATTAGGAGTAGTCACTCAAGTGTTTCCCGGTAGGGATGAAAAGGTACGATCTTGTGAGTTAAAAACAGCTACCGCAACAATGAGACGTCCTTTCTAATTATTATATCCCGTTGAAATCAGTGAAAAGACTAATACAAACTTTAAAAACTTTTATTATAAACTATGACATTTTGTGGACTTTAATTTCTCTTTGATATAGTTACAATTAGAAAATGAACATAAAGTTGATGTTCATCCAGGGGCCAATGTGTAGATTATTGGTCAAATCTAAAACCTGTAGATGGCGCTGCACGCCGATATTAATGTTTTTGTTTCTTCTTTTCTCTTCAGTGTGTTCTTCGTGTTCGTCTTTGTAGTAGTAAATAAATGTATGTCACAGTAATTGAAATCCTATTATTTCCGGATTATGTGTTCAATCGACACCAATGAATAAGAATGAATTACCAGTGGCCGGCAGTCCCCACGACTCTGGACCGATAAGGTAAGCCATTTACCTTATTTCAATTTTAAAATTGTGAAAATGACTATTAATGACTATTTATACAAAGTTATGTCTAAATAACGTCGCCAAAGTAGCGACATGGTTTTGAATGATACTTTTTATAACGTCGTTAAAAGTTTAACGACATATGTCAATAAGATGTTGTAGGTCTTGAATCTAGAAAAAGGTGCTGCAGGCGCTATCGAGCGGGAGTTTCGTACGGTCGAATTTTTCAAGGATCGCGAAACAGCTGGTCGATGAAAGTTATTGTTCTGTCATAAATCAACATACAGTACGCCCACACACGGCTACATCCCAAACAGCACAGTTTGACAGCTGTGTCAGGTCAGCAGGTGGCAAGAAACCTTCGCCTTTCTAAAACAGCTTTACCCAACAAAAGCCGAAAAATAATTTGCTACACTTCCCCCGAAACGTCACCCCGCATTCTTTAAAGAAGATCGTTTCCTGTATTGGACAATGGAGTTAGTTTTTGCGACGCATTAAAGAAATATTATGTTTACTAATATATATCTTTCATTTGCTGAGTGTTGCAAAGGAATTAAATTATTCAAATTATACATATATATATATATATATATATATATATATGTATGTATTTTACCGTATGTTATTAATTTCAATATGATGTATTTATTAACACATTCGCTGCCACCAAAATTTATATATCCATCCTCAGAAGCCGAATTTAAAAAAAGTGTTTTAATGATTAAAAACGATGGCTGCACAAAAAAAAAATTTAAACACAAAATTTAAAAACCACGCACTGAAAATATAAAAATAATGCTTCACTAACGTGCCACAAAAATCTCATCGTTCAACCTCCAAATCCGAACTAAAACTAAAGCAGTTTACTTATCATACTCGATTGACGCCCCAGAGCGTCACCGGCATGGGAGGTAGCGCCATGCTGACGCGCCAGCGCGTCAGTGGCAGCGAATGTGTTAAGTTCGAGTAGCTAAACGCATTTACATTAAATAATGACAATTAATGGCAATAATTAATTAAATTTAATAATGGCTATTAATTTCTTAATATAGGTGTGTAATAGTCGGATCCCGGAAAAAAGGGCACCGGAAAAAAGGGCACGGAAAAAAGGGCACCGGAAAAAAGGGCACTTTTTCAATTCGCAAATCGCAATATAATAAATACCAAATAATTATATATAAAAATGGCTTTCAGATTACACATTTAGAAATTTCAATTGATTTGGTACAACATTAATTTAGTATATACCTCGGGAAAGATGGGGGAGTGGGGGCAGGAGCAGATCGAAAGAAAACAATTGTTTTTACATAAACTCTTACCGATTTTAATGAAACTTTGTATAATCACGTACAATTTGTGAAAAAATTACTGTAAGTGTCAGGCAAACTTTAGGGGAGGGGGGTGCGGAGGAAAATAAAATTATCTTTTATATCACAGTTTTACCTACTTTAATGATATATTCTATAACTATCACTAACTTTTTATGAAGATCACAATGAGTGCATTATATATTGGGGGGGGGGGGGCAAGGGGGGGATATGGAAATAGATTTCATTCTTCTTTAAACTACCCTTTTATCGATTCACAAAAGCGTATAATTTGTGAAAAAATTACAGTAAGTGTCAGACATACCTTGGAGGTGGGGGAGGGGTTGAAGAGGGGGAGGAGCAGAGGAAAACAAAATGATTTTTTTATATCACCATTTTACCTAATTAATGATACATTTTATAACTATCACTTTATTTTTATGAAGATAACAGTGATTGTATTATATACCTGGGGGGAGCAAGGGGGGCAGATAAAAATAAAATATATTCTTCTTTAAATTACTCTATTATTGATTAAATTTTTTTTTGTCCAATCACGTATAATTTATTAAAAATTTACAGTAAGTGTCAGACATACTTAGTGTGTGTGTGTGTGGGGGGGGGGGTTAAACAAGGGGGGAGAGGGGAAAATAAAGTGATTCTTTATTTTCCTCTCTCTTCTTTATTTTCCTCAGTTCACCATTTTAGCGATTTTAATGATATATTCTATAACTACCACTTAATATTCATGAAGATTACAATGAGTGCATTATATACCTGGGGGGGGCAAGGGGGAACTGATGGAAATAAAATATATTCTTCTTTAAACTACACTATTATCGATATAAACAAAAACTTTGTATAATCGAATACAATTTGTGAAAGAAAATCACAGCAAGGTCAGACATACTTGAGGGAGGGGGGGGGGGCAGAGGAAAACAAAATATTTTTTTATATCACCATTTTACCGATTTTAATGACATATTCTATAACTATCACTCACTTTTATGAAGATCAAAATGAGGGTATTATACATTTGGGAGGGGGGGGGGGACAAGGAGGACGCAGACAGAAGTAAAATATATTATTCTTTAAACTACCGCATTGTCGATTTAAAAAAACTTTGTATCTACGCAATTTTCTGCTTATGAAAAATTACAGCGAGTGTACACATATCTGGATGATTTGCTAAGAGGGGGGCAGAGTGAAGAAAATGTTTGTTGTTATATAACCATGCTACCTACTTATATGAAACTTTGTATCACTATCACTTTCATTTTATTAAAATTATAGTGAAAGTTAACTAAAGTTGATAAGGGGAGGGGTAGGGGGGGGGGCAGATGTAAAATAAAATAATCTCTTTAAAAAACACTTATTATCGTTTGTTTTATTGTTTTATTTGCATTTTGTGTAAGTATCAATTACTATTAATGAAAAATTATACTGAGGTATGCAAAAATTCAATGTATGATTTAAATCTGTAAAAAAATTATTAAAAAATGAATTTTCTCCTTTTAATCTGTCTCTTTTGTCCTTCTCCCGATGTAGATATAAAACACTTACACTCTCGTTGATGTTTAGTATCAGTTTTACAAGGAGAAATTTTAAAAAGTGCCCTTTTTTCCGGTGCCCTTTTTTCCGCAATCCAAAAATTCAATACATTGTTAATATCAGACAATAATTAAAAGTTAATATCAAACATTGGTAAAAGATTATTCTAAAACAGATTTTTTTTCTTTGATCTGTCTCTCCCCCTCCCCTCGTAGAAACAAAAAATTTTTGCTATCGTCCATGTTTAACAAGTATTTTACAAGTAACAATTAAGAAAAGAGCCCTTTTTTCCGAATTGCGGAAAAAAGGGCACCGGAAAAAAGGGCACTTTTCTTAATTTCTCCTTGTAAAACTCATGCTAATCATCAACGAAAGCGTAAGTTTTTTATTTCTACGTGAGAGGGGGGAGGGGTGGATAAAAGAGACAGATTAAAAGAAGAAATTTCATTTTTGAACAACTTTTTTACAGATTTAAATCATACATTGAATTTTTGAGTACCTACCTGTAATTTTTCATTAATACTAACAGATATTTACACAAAATTTAAATAAAACAATAAAACAAACGGTAATAAGTGTTTTTTAAAAAGATTATTTTATTTTTCATTTGCCCCCAGTGCCCCCCGCCCTTATCAATTATAGGTAACTTTCACTATAATTTTAATAAAATGAAAGTGATACTCGTACAAAGTTTAATATAAATATGTAGCATGGTGATATAAAAACAAATATTTTCTTCGCTCTGCCCCCCCCGTAGCAATTAGTCCAGATATGTGTAGACTCACTGTAATTTTTCATAAGCAGGAAGTTGTACAAAGTTTTTATTTTTAATAGATTATACGGTAGTTTAAAGAATAATATATTTTACTTTTATCTGTGCCCCCCCCCCCAGATGTGTAATACACTCATTGTGATCTTCATAAAAAGTAAGTGATAGTTATAGAATATATCATTAAATCGATAAAATGGTGATATAAAAAAATCATTTTGTTTTCTTCTGCCCCTCCCCTCTTTAGCACCTGCCCCCCCCTCCCCCCCCAAAAAAAATGTCTGACACTTACTGTAATTTTTTCACAAACTATACGTGATTATATGGTTTTTTTGAATCGATAAAAGGGTAGTTTAAAGAAGAATGAAATCTATTTCCATATCCCCCTTGCACCCCCCCAGTATATAATGCACTCATTGTGATCTTCCTAAAAAGTAAGTTATAGCTATAGAATATATCATTAAATCGGTAAAACTGTGCTTTAAAAGATAATTTTATTTTCCTCTGCCCCCCCCCTCTTTAACCCCCCCCCCAAGTTTGCCTGTCACTTACTGTCATTTCTTTCACAAATTGTACGTGATTATACAAAGTTTCATTAAAATCGGTAAGAGTTTTTGTAAAAACAATTATTTTCTTTCGATCTGCTTCTGCCCCCTCCCCCCTCTTTCCCGAGATATATACTAAATGAATGTTGTACCAAATCAAATGAAATTTCTAAAAATGTAGTTTGAAAGCCATTTTTTAAATTCATTATTTGATATTTATTATTTTGCGATTTGCGAATTGGAAAAGTGCCCTTTTTTCCGGGTGCCCTTTTTTCCGATGCCCTTTTTTCCGGTGCCCTTTTTTCCGGGATCCGTAATAGTCAAACAATTGTACGCTTTTTACATTTGACACACATCTCATTAAACGTTGAAACCAGAAATATGAAACCTTACATAATCATGTGAATAAACGTACAAATTTTGAATAAATTTCCTTATATGCTAACTAACCTCTGAATGTATTTAATAGCTTCATTTAGATTGTTATTAAGATTGATACACAATATCCTCGCGTGAAATTATTTTAAGTAAATATAAAAATAATGGAAAACACATATAAATACAAAACTTTTTCCCTTTTTGTTGTTGAATGTTTTTTGATACAGTCATAGTAATTTTATTATTATTGTTATTATTATTATACGTTGTTTCATCATGTCACATTCAATTGCATTTTTAAATTTCTGTCGTATTACATTTCTAAAGTAATTTTCATTTCATATATATTTAATATATCTATTAATTTATGCATATTTTTAATTACCCATCATACTATAGGTATAGGAATTTTAGGTTGTGATAAAATTTTCGAACTCTGTTTCTTAATATTTTTTCAAGTTTTGAGGTGTAAGGATTCTAAAAATCATAAAACTGATATGGTTTACGTTTGTTAGTTCGTTTATGTCTTAGTTAATTGGCATAAGTGTACACGTCATCATAATAATCATACGACATCATCATAAGAACAATAAGAATTTTTAAGAAATTAATAGCTTTTTATACATTAAAAATTGAAAACTGATAAATTTTATTGTTGATTATAAGAATAAATTTTAATTATTTTAATTTAAAAAAAAATACATATAACATACAAATAATAATAATAATACATTTCATTTCTTTTCATATATATATTTTATTTATTTATTTATTTCTCTTTTTTTTTTTTTTCATCGCATCATGTTCACATGTCTCATTATTGTAATACACACTGATTATTTACAACAATGCAAAAAAAAAACGACTCTTATTTTCTTCAGAATTAAATTCAATAGAACTATAAAACATTTTAATATATTTTCGTTATTTGAATTATATGGTAAAAACATTTTTAAACGGAAAATTTCAATTGGGGCATTTTTGTATAATAAAGCAAATGATAAAATACAGCTTAAACAGTGAAGCTCTGTCCGCTGGATTTCGAGATATTGCTTCTTCAAAAGCAAGGAAAGTTAAAGCATAACAACACTATTTTTCGGCCGATATACACACAAATTTAATCCCCAGTAAGGAAAATATGGTGTAGTTGTGCACATTAAATTTTGAGATATAGTTATTACAGAAACAAAGAAAATTATAGCATAGCAGAGCCACATTTCAGCTGTTATATGAACGCATTTAAACATGAGTAAGAAAATCATCATATGATACTGAATCTGTAAAACAGAAGTTATTCATTAATAAATGAAACACCTGTTCTTGGTAATTTTTTATGATTTTGAAATAATGTATGTATATATTACTTATCCTATACCGAGGGTTTTTTATTTATTTATTTTTAACATGATTTAAAGAAAGGAAAAACTTTCGTTCAATATACATGCAAATTAAAAATGAATTAACTATATATGTAAGATTCTGAGACATAGTTTTTTCGTAAACAAGGAGAACTACAGCATGACAGAGCCACCTGTTAGTCGATATACAAACAGATTAAAACGAGAGTGCAGAAGATATAGCATAGTTGTGCATATTAGATTTTAATATATATAACTTATACCTAAATAAGGGAAATTACAGCGTAGCAGCGTCATCTTTCGGCCTTTTTACACAGCACCATTACATTTTCAGATATAGCTTTTTCAGAAACAAGGAAAATTCAGTACAGCAGGCCACTTTTCGGCAAATATACACACAAATTTAATTCCAATTAAGGAAAATATAGTATAGTGTGCATATTAGACTTTGAGCTATAGCTTTCATTCAAACAAGGAGAATTACGGCATAGCACACTTCATACACACTATGCAACACGATCAAAATTTTCAAAGGTTGTTTTCACGGTGATCGAACAGGTTATTTCAAAGAAAGAGAGAGTTACAGGCGCTACCGACCGGGAGTTTACTACGGTCAAAATTTTAAAACATTATTTGCACGATGAACGAACAAGGTCGTTTCAGATTATGAATCGAGAAAAGAGCGCAGCAGGAGCCACCGAACAGAACTTGCTACAACTGAAATTTTCAAGGGTGCTCGCCCTAAAAACCAATAAGCTCTTGTAGGTCATGTGACGAGTAGAAGGCGCCGAGTCGTCACCGACACAAAAATATGATTCAAATATAGTTTTTGTAGTTTATTATTTAAAATTTATATTGTATGTATGCATATGTTTGATTTTCTTTGTTTAATGCCTTATGCGGTAATGTATGTTGTATATAATAACTTGAAAATGCGTATATTTAATCACGGAATATTATATGTGTAATATGTTATAATAGTTAAAATTATACCAAACAAATTTCTGCTTATTATGATAAAATCTTTTAATAGGTGTTTTCAAGTCTCTCAACCTCTTGAAAACAAAACACGACACGCAGAAAAAAATTCAGTCAACCTGATCTAAACCCGAATCGCAAGAAAAAATAGTATGTTGTGGCCACCACAAGTCTTTCTTCTATATTTTCCTGTAGAAATTCACTAAGTGCGAATAATTTATTAATTCTATTATTTATTAAAATTATTTCACATGATAAATGCAAATCCTTTCATCGTAGGGAAATCTAACTCTAAGTAGACAAAGGAATACCGTTTTACCCCCTATAAATAACATCTTAAAAAATGTGTTTTTATAATGGTTATCTCATATACAATAGAACCCCGATAATTCGGATTAATTGGGACCAGACCCAATCCGGATTATCCGGAGAATGAGAAAAAATGAAATAAAATAAAACATACTTACAGAAAATCACCTTTATATGAAATATATAGAATATTTACAGACAGTAAAAATGTTTACTTTGTTATTATAAAGTCAGTAATCTTCTGCTGTGCCAATGTAGTATACCTTTTGCGGGCCGCACGGTCACGCATCTGCTTGAGCATACGTAGTTCGTTGGGTGTAGTTTCCACCTGACGTTCAAAATAAACCATTAATTGCTCTAAATGAGACGTTGCTTCATCATGGCTAATAACTTTTGGTTGATCATCATTGATAATGGTACTTTCGTCTGTATCATCTTCATTTTATTCAGTTGTGCACAGAGCTATTATTTCGTCATCAGTAAGTGAGGCATAACTTTCATTATTTTCTGTTTCCAACCATTTGTTAATGTCGCTGATGTCAACATCAGAGCAACCATCAATTTTTTTAACATGCTCACAAAATCTTCAGGTGTAATTTCTCTTTCATTCTCGCTTATTCCTCCTTCTGTTTCAAGCTTATTATCCGAGAAATCACAATTTGTAGGCCATAAATTCTTCCACGACTTTCGGAGTGTACTCTCAGCAACCTGATCCCAAGATTCAGCAATCATATAGATTACTTTCTTGATATTGATTGATTTGAGAATCTCTACCTCTCTTTGTTCTCTATCTAAAAGTTCATTCAGCATTTGTCGTTTGTAAACTTTCTTAATGTTCTGAAGAACTCTTTGGTCCATTGGCTGTACTAGAGCTGTCACATTAGGTGGAAAAAACTTTACCATTATGTTTCCTTCTAACAATTTACTTGCTTCGGGGTGTGACGGAGCATTTTCAAATAGGAGGACAGCTTTGATGGGTAAGTTGCACGATTTTAAATATTTTGTAACACCCGGAACAAAATAGACAAAGAACCACTCTTTAAAAATTTTGCAGTCCATCCAAGAACTCCTCTGGGAACGGTAAACTACAGGTAAAGTCTTATGATTTATGTTTTTTAGTGCACGGGGATTTTTGGATTTTCCGATTATAAGAAGAGGAAATTTGTGCTTTCCTGATGTATTGCTACAAGCCATTATAGTGAGGCGGGTTTTGCTCTTTTTATATCCTTTAGCTGATTCTTCTAATTTTGAGACTAAAGTTTTATTTGGCAACATGCGGTAGAATAGTCCTGATTCATCGGCATTGTAGATCTGATCTGCCGTTAATTCTTCTGCTTTAACAAATTCTTCAAATTCCTTTTTGAACTTTTCAGCTGCGATTTTGTCACTAGACAAGCTCTCACCATGCCGGCGCACACCATGCCGGTTTTTCCATCTATTTAACCATCCTTGACTGGCAGTAAAATCTGAATCACCATCAGGCAACTTTGCATTTAACTTTAAGGCTTTCTGTTGGATTATAGGACCTGATATAGGTAAACCACGATCTCTTTCTGTGCAAAACCAAACGAATAACGCTTCATCCAGTGTTTCAAGTTTAGCTTTTTTAACATTCCTCCGATTGTACAAACTGTCGTTAGAAATTAATTTCGAGCAAAAATCCTCGATTGTTTTTCGATTTTTTTTCCAATCGGACACTGTCGAGGTCCCTACTCCTAATTCACAAGCAATCTTTTTTAAGGATTTACCTTTATCAATTCTACGCAATGCTTCCAATTTCTTTTGCATAGTCACAAAATTATGTTTTCGTTTCGTCGCCATAGCTAAAAATGTACACTTAAAAACACAGCACACAAAGGAATGAAAAGAATCAGACACGTGATGGACCACAATATTCTCTGGCGCCGATAAGAAAACACCTGGCTGGAGTCGCTGTCTTGTAGAATCCGAACAGTGACTCGGGAATTTTCTTATCGTGAGTGGAGCTTCTGATGACATTTCTAAATGAATTAAATAGAAAACTGGGAAAATTTGAAAGATAACATCAAAGAGTTTAAATAGGAAAGCGTAAGATATTCTTCCGAAAAGATTTCAGAAAAGACTTTTTTATTCAGAATACGAGGATGAAAAAAATAATGTTATGGAAATTTGCTGATCGCTTCTCAAACTTGAAAAAAAAAAAAATCGACCAGACTGATCCGGATTATCCGGAGTAACGGGGTCCGAATTAGCGGGGTTCTACTGTATCAAGTTTTGTACAGTTATGTGCCACAGACGTTGAGATATAGCCATCACTTATAGATGAAATTAGCAACATAGCAGCGCCACCTATTGACCGATAAGCGTCCAAGTAGAGTCAGCATAATGTCTTATAATGGCCTTCTTACATATCAAGTTATGGTTGATGATACGCAATAGAATCCGAGATATAGCCTTCCATTAAATTGTAGAAATCGGTGTGTAGCAGCGCCACCTGTTAATCGGTTTACACCAAAAGTTGAGGGCACTAATTTTTGTTAAGATGCATCTACATACAATTTTATGTGCAATTTTGTGCAGTAGTTTCTGAGATATAGCCATTCCTTAAATTGCGGAAATCGCTGTATAGTACGAAATCTGTTGGCTGATAAGCATTCAAATTGAATAAGCATAATATCTTATTGAAAGGTCTTCTCACATATCAAGTTTTGTTTGATTATACGCAATAGAACCTGAGATATAACCTCCCTCGTAATTGGAGAAATCGCTGTGTAGCAGCGCCACCTGTTGAGCGGTTTGCACCAAAAGTTGACAGACACTAATTTTTGTTAAGATGCACCTACATGCAAGTTTATATGTAATTCTGTATCGTAGTTCCTGAGATATGCAAAATTTGCTTAAATTTTATTCATTGGTCCTTGAGATACAGCATCCACAAAATTTCTGATACAGACAAACATTTTCAAAAAACAGTCAAATCGTGTTCAGGACATCCCAAAAACATGAAAATACATCGAAACGTTTCACGAATCCAATACCCTTTTTTATATATACATACAGAAGAAAGTGATAATAGCTTAAAAAGAAAGAAAGAAATTGTTTTTAAACCTCGATTTTGGTAACCGCTAATTTTTTCAGCGCCTCCCCCACTTATGTCATGTCGGATCTCGGTCACCACTGCCTGCGGCAGCGCCTTACCTGGGCAATCAATATTGAAGTTTATCGGGTATTAATTGCTGCTATTATTCCGTGGTTTTCTATGAAACACGCTTATAATACGGCTTAAGTTCCTCTAGATTTCCATGACAGCATCACAAACAGGCGTGGGACATAAGTATTGTCAATTGGTATTAATTCGCAAATTTAGAAAGCGCAGTTTAAAAGTATATTGTACAATGCCTTGTTAAACATGTTTAGATTAATAGCTACATAAGAATGAAAATTTTTCTTAAATATGTAGTTGTTTGTCTGAATTATACTCAAAATATTGAAAATTCGAACACGGAAAAAAAGAAAAAAATCCCAGAATTCTGATAATTCAACATTTAACTAAAAAATTACCCTAAAATAATACTATTAGATTAGATTCATAAATACTGATGTTCAGTAAAATGACACTTATCTATATAAATAAAGAGAAGTGTCTGTGTGTGTGTCTGTCTCCGCTCTGGTGCTCACACTACCGAACACAGAGCTATAAAATTTGTCATATGGGTATCTGGGACCCTGTAGGTGTGCATCTCACCGAGATTTTTTCGAATTTCAAACTTGAACTTTTTATTTATTTATTTATTTTTGAAAAATTGGCTTTTATGTTTCATTTTTCATGAATTTATTCTTCCATTGTAATCCTCTGCGTATCTTAGCAACGGCTATTACGCAATTTATTTTTTATTTAATACATTCATTTGAAGGTGAAATCGTTTTACTTTTTTTAATTTATTATATGTATTGAAAATAAAATGGCAATACAGTAGAAAAAATAAGTATATTAAATTTAAAATTTAAAAACTTATTTATGAAAGTTATGTTTATGCATAATTTTTATAGTATAAAAACCTTTTACTTTTCATTTTTTTAATTTTATTCTTTAAATATATATATATATATATATATTTTTTTTTCTTTCTCTGTCTTTTTCCTTTTTTCCTTTTTCCATTCATTCATTCATTCTTTTTTTTTTTTTTTTTTTTTTTTTTTTAGTATTTATCGGGGAAAAAATGGTAGTATATCGTAGAAACCATTAAACTGATGTTTTTATGAATTTAATTCCTTTTAAAAGAAAGTACACTTTTTATTTCATGTATATTACATTACTCGGAATGATATGGTAATATAGTGGAAATAGAGGGGGCTGTAAAATACATGGTTCAAAAAACTAAAATATTTAATAGATGTTGAGATACATTTACCTTTAAAATAGTTTTTTTTTTTTTTTTTTTTTTTTTCTTTTAATAATAGCAGATCCACCTGTCGTCGATGAAGATCCAAAATGAAATGGCCTAGATAGACATTTCTGCAGGCAGTGGAAACCTGGACCCGCTGTAGTGCGGGTGGTGAAAGAGGTGCCGTAGAACGAGGTTTAGAGTGATTTCAATATATATTTTTTAATTTTTATTTATGATGGGATGTAAAAAATAAATACTAATCCAACTCTTTTGAAAATGCATTTAAATATAGTGAGCAGCGAAGCGGGCGTGGCCTGATAGTTTTATATAAAAAGGAGAAATAACGCACACATAAAATAAGAGACTAAAGTTTTAATGTCTGTGTTCGCCTTAATTTAATATCTACAGTGCGATTATACTAGATCTATCTTTCATTTCTTGAAAAATAAATAAATAAATAAATAGCATTATAGATGCTTATGTATTCTCTCTGTCTCTGTCTCTTTTAATACTTCCCAGCAAGTTTGAAAAGTGTTAATGACTTCGGTTTGTCTCTCTGTATCCGACTTTTTGTCCGCGTTCTAACTTTCGAAAATATTCATGAAATTTCTTGAAACTGACATATGTTATTTAAGTTCACTATTGGATATTTCTTATTTAAAATGGTGTGAATACCTCTACTGGTTTGTCTACAGGGACAACTAAACACGTTCCAAAGCACTGTGTTCTATGATAGCTATTTCTAAAAACCATATTTTAATTACTTTGCACAAATCTTAATGAAACTGAAATATGTTATTCAGGTTTACCATCAGATGTTTCCTTAAAAAAAAAAAAAAAAAAAAAAAGTGGAGTACATACCACCGCTGATTTGTATACAAGAATACCCGAAAGTATTCCAAAGCATTCCGTTCTATGAGAGGCATTTCTATACACCAAATTTTAATAACTTTACTTTTCACATATCCTAATAAAAGTGAAATATATTATTCATATGTACACAAAAATATTTTCTCTAGTGTATATTATGATCCGCATTAGATTTGTAGGGCCACATAAAATTATTCAGTTACATTATGGGCAATTATTGGAAATTGACTGGAATTGCATTTCCGTTAAACATTAAGAGTGTTTACCCCTTTCTAACAAATCTTAAAGTGTGAATATGATTCTAATTTGCATATCCATCTATCTGACTGTCCATCTGTTCGTTCCAAGCTTCTATAAATATTTTTGAAAATTTTAAATAACGCTACTTTGTTGTTCAAGTTCACTATGGAATGTTCCCCGTTTAAAATGGTATTAATAGCTCCTGTACATAGGTTTGTGTACAAGGCCACCTCCCCCCCCCCCCCCAAAAAAAAAAAAAAAAAATGTATTGCGCTTTAAGACAGATTTTTATAAATCCCATTTATATAACTTTCTACCGTAAAAATCATAAAGAAATCAACATTTAATGCCAGTATACTAAAATAATGCTTTGTATACAATATGATATGGTTGACCTCGAGATTTTCAGGACTGCATAAAAGTGTTCAGATCTATTAAAGATTGCAGTTAAAATCTGAAGACTGAATTTTCTTTCGCGATAAACATTTTTAACATTTTCCAACAATATTTAAGAGTGACTATGAATTCAATCTTAATATGTATGCCTTTCAGTCCTTCTGTCTGTCTTGAAGGGAAAAACAAAAAAAGAGATTACTGTATATATTTATACACAGTTAAATGTCGTTTCTACACCTTTCATATATTAGTCTTTTACGTTTTATATATCTATTTTGTACAGGTATAGTTAAAATTCTTTCCTGTTGAATATAATACAAAATTGTTTCGTTTATACGATTCGAATATCGATTATAAATCTTTTTTTCTCTTTTCTAGTATTAGTGAAATTTCTACGTAAGTCGTTATTTCTTATTTCTTCAGTTATTAATGACCTAAATTTTGTGAGAAATCTCATTATTATGTTTATTATTGTTATTCTTTTTAAGTCGCTCTAAGGAGAAAAAAGCAATAACTTTATTCGTAATGCGAAATTTAATACCCATAGAAAATCAGTGATTCAGATATTTGTTTATTAAAGATATTTTGCAATTAATGCCTACCTTCAATATTTAATATTTATTAATAATATATTTTTATTCGTGTTCAAGTTAAGCAATCATAATTACTTTTATTTTAAAATTTATTTACTATCTTTAAAATAAATAAATAAATAAAATAAAATAAAATATATATGTATATATATAAATAAAATAAATATATAAATAAAATAAAATAAATATAAACACGTATATTTTGATTTTAAGTCTTTTTAAATATCGTTTCATGCCAATTCCTTGAAAAATGTATATACTTTCAAACTAAAGAACTTTGTCTCTTTTATCCTTCATACATTTCCATACATGTGGCGATTCTTATCTGTTTCATTTTTCTAAGAACGCACCTGTAGGCATGTTAAGGGGTTTTCTGTAGTTTTAAAAGGAGAAAATATAGGGATACATTATTCTTCGTTAAAAATTCATTATCTCTTTACAGAGAAGGGCAAAAAAAAACATTATTTTCATCGATCACTTGAGGTTGTGAAATTTGGGAATAGACGGTTTATATTATACGGGACGCTTATGAATTTTCCTACGCTAATCAACTATATAATTCGAAAGGACATAGAACAGAGTGTTTGTATAGCAATTTTGAAGAAAATGTTTAGAGCCGTTTTTGAGATACAGACTTCCGGTACCACTTCCGGTTTCCGATGTCCCACTTCCGGTTTTCCAATTTTCAACAAAATTTGGAAAATTTATCTCGTGTATTCCCAAATTTCACAACCTCAAGTGATCGATGACGATTAATGGTTTTTTTGCCCTTTTCTCTAAAGAGATAATGGATTTTTAACGGAGAAGAACTTGTCCCTATATATTCTCCTTTTAAAGCTATAGAAAACCCCTTAACATGCTTACAGGTGCGTTCTTAGAAAAATGAAACAGATAAGAATCGCCACATGTATGAAGGATAACAGAGACAAGTTATTTCTTTAGTTTGAAATAACTATATACATTTTTCAAGGAATTGGCATAAAACGATATTTAAAAAGACTTAAAATCAAAACATACGTGTTTTTATTTATTTTATTTTATATATATATATTTATTTTATACATACATACATACATACATATATATATATATATATATATATATATATATATATATATATATATTTATTTATTTATCTTGAAGATAGTAAATAAATTTTAAAATAAAAGTAATTATGATTGCTTAACTTGAACACGAATAAAAATATATTATTAATAAATATTAAGCATTGAAGATAGGCATTAATTGCAAAATATCTTTAATAAACAAATTTCTGACTCACAGATTTTCTATTAAATTTAGCATTACAAATAAAGTTATTGCTTTTTTTCTCCTTAGAGCGACTTAAAAAGAATAACAATAATAAACATAATAATGAAATTTCTCACAAAATTTAAGATAATTAATAACTGAAGAAATAAGAAATAAGGACTTACGTAGAAATTTCACTAGTACTAGAAAAGAGAAAAAAAGATTTATAATCGATATTCGAATCGTATAAACCAAACAATTTTGTATTATATTCAACAGGAAATAATTTTAACTATACCTGTACAAAATAGATACATAAAACGTAAAAGACTAATATATGAAAGATGTAGAAACGACATTTATCTGTGTATAAAAATAGATATATAAAACGTAAAAGACATATATATGAAAGATGTAGAAACGACATTTAACTGTGTATAAAAATAGATACATAAAACGTAAAAGACTAATATATGAAAGATGTAGAAACGACATTTAACTATGTATAAATATATACAGTAATCTCTTTTTTTTTCCCCTTTAAGACAGACTGAAGGACTGAAAGGCATACATATTGAGATTGAATTCATAGTCACTCTTAAATATTGTTTAAAAATGTTTAACGCGAAAGAAAATGCAGTCTTCAGATTTTAACTGAAATCTTTAATAGATCTGAACACTTTTATGCAGCCCTAAAAATCTCGAGGTCAACCATATCATATTGTATACAAAGCATTATTTCAGTATACTGGCATTAAATGGTGATTCCTTTATGAATTTTACGGTAGAAAGTTATTTAAATGGGGTTTATAAAAATCTGTCTTAAAACGCAATACATTTTATTTATTTTTATTTATTTATTTATTTATTTTATTATTATTATAATTTTTTTTTTTTGGGGGGGGGGGAGGGAAGGGGTGGCCTTGTACACAAGCCTATGTACAGGACCTATTAATACCATTTTAAACGGGGAACATTCCATAGTGAACTTGAACAACAAAGTAGCGTTATTTAAAATTTTCAAAAATATTTATAGAACCTTGAAACGTACATATGGACAGTCAGATAAATATATATACAAATTAGAATCATATTCACACTTAAGAATTGTTAGAAAGGGTTAAACTTGCTTAATGTTTAACGGAAATGCAATTCCAGTCAATTTCCAATAATAGCCCATAATGTAACTGAATATTTTTGTGTGGCCCTACAAATCTAATGCGGATCATACTATACACTATAGAAAATAGTTTTGTGTCCATATGAATAATATATTTCAATTTTATTAGGATATGTGTAAAGTAAAGTTATTAAAATTTGGTGTATAGAAATGCCTCTCATAGAACGGAATGCTTTGGAACACTTTCGGGTATTCTTGTATACAATTCAGTGGTGGTATGTACTCCACTTTTTTTTTTTTTTTTTTTTTTTTTTAAAGGAAACATCTGATGGTAAACGTGAATAACATATTTCAGTTTCATGAAGATTTGTGCAAAGTAATTAAAATATGGTTTTTAGAAATACCTATCATAGAACACAATGCTTTGGAATGTTTTAGGCGTCCCTGTAGACAAACCAGTAGAGGTATTCACACCATTTTAAATAGGAAATATCCAATAGCCAACTTAAATAACATATGTCAGTTTCAAGAAATTTCATGAATATTTTCGAAAGTTAGAACGCAGACAAAAAGTCGGACACAGAGAGACAAATTGAAGTCATTAACACTTTTCAAACTTGTTGGGAAGTATTAAAAGAGAGAGAGACCGAGAAAATACATAAACATCTATAATGCTATTTATTTATTTTTCAAGAAATGAAATATAGATCTACTATAATCGCACTGTAGGTATTAAATTAAGGCGAACACAGACATTAAAACTTTAGTCTCTTATTTTATGTGTGCGTTATTTCTCCTTTTTATATAAAACTATCAGCTCGCTTCGTTGCTCATTATTTAAATGAATTTTCAAAAGAGTTGGATTAATATTTATTTTTTACATCCCATCATAAATAAAAATTAAAATATATATATTGAAATCACTCTAAACCTCGCTTCGGGTACCTGTTGCCTACGGCAGCTCTTTCACCACCTGCACTACAGCGGGTCCAGGTTGCCACTGCCTGCAGAAATGTCGTTCTCGGCCATTTCATTTTGGATATATATTTATCGATGACAGGTGGATCTGCTATTATTAAAAAAAAGAAAACTACAATTTTAAAGGTAAATGTATCTCAACATCTATTAAATATTTTACTTTTTGAACCATGTATTTTATAGCCCCCTCTATTTCCACTATATTATCATATCATTCCGAATAATATTTAAAAAAAATAATTATACACACACGACATTATTTCATTATTTAAAACATGAAAATCTGACATCGACAGATTTTAATTTAGTGCCAGAGGCCTACTGCTAAACTTGTTAATACCGACAAATTCTTCTTTAGTTAATTCGTGACGATCTAAATTTCATGATAAAGTTTTCATTAAATCAAGCGAATGTGTTTCAGCTGCAGATACTGTAACAAATAACGTTGGAAGTCCAAACTGTCTTATAGCCGCAAAACAACGTTTTTTCTCTTTTTCCCAATGAGGGGGAGGTGTGCCTTGGGGGGGACTCATGTCAAAGGTGTGCCTTGGTGGGGGACTCATGTCAAAGTTGTACCTTGGGGGGGACTCATGTCAAAGTTGGGCCTTGGGGGGACTCATGTCAAAGTTGGGCCTGGGGGGGACTCATGTCAAAGTTGGCCTTGTGGGGACTCATGTCAAAGTTGTACCTTGGGGGGACTCATGTCAAAGTTGGGCCTGGGGGGAACTCATGTCAAAGTTGTGCCTTGGGGGACTTCATTCAATAAATCCCCATTCAATAAACCGACTGAAATAGGCCCTTAGCACTATTAAGAGTGACGTATAAAAATTCGACAACGCTGGGCCTTGGGGGGACTCATGTCAAAGTTGTACTTTGGGGGGGACTCATGTCAAAGTTGTACCTTGGGGGGGACTCATGTCAAAGTTTGGCCTGGGGGGGGACTCATGTCAAAGTTGTGCCTTGGGGGGACTTTATTCAATAAATCCCCATTCAATAAACCGACTGAAATAGGCCCTTAGCACTATTAAGAATGACGTATAAAAATTCGACAAGGCTGGGACTTGGGGGGGACTCATGTCAAAGTTGGGCCTGGGGGGGGACTCTTGTCAAAGTTGTGCCTTCGGGGGGACTTCATTCAATAAATCCCCATTCAATAAACCGACTGAAATAGGCCCTTAGCACTATTAAGAGTGACGTATAAAAATTCGACAACGCTGGGCCTTGGGGGGACTCA
The DNA here is from genome assembly GCA_963930645.1 of Salticus scenicus. Lineage (NCBI taxonomy): Eukaryota > Metazoa > Arthropoda > Arachnida > Araneae > Salticidae > Salticus > Salticus scenicus. Next base: position 842,985 of record CAWVNO010001198.1, on the reverse strand, counting down.
TGTCAAAGTTGTACCTTGGGGCGGACTCATGTCAAAGTTGGGCGTGGGGGGGACTCATGTCAAAGTTGTGCCTTGAGGGGACTTCATTCAATAAATTCCCATTCAATAAACCGACTGAAATAGGCCCTTAGCACTTTTAAGAGTGACGTATAAAAATTCGACAACGTTGGGCCTTGGGGGGACTCATGTCAAAGTTGTACCTTGGGGAGGACTCATGTCAAAGTTGGGCCTGGGGGGGGGGACTCATGTCAAAGTTGGGCCTTGGAGGGACTTCATTCAATAAATCCCCATTCAATAAACCGACTGAAATAGGCCCTTAGCACTATTAAGAGTGACGTATAAAAATTCGTCAACGCCTGGCCTTGGGGGGACTCATGTCAAAGTTGTACCTTGGGGGGGACTCATGTCAAAGTTGTGCCTTGGGGGGACTTCATTCAATAAATACCCATTCAATAAACCGACTGATATAGGCCCTTAGCACTATTAAGAGTGACGTATAAAAATTCGACAACGCTGGTCCTTGGGGGAACTCATGTCAAAGTTGTGCCTTGGGGGGACTTCATGCAACCATTTTTCCCGATAAATACTATTAAAAAAAAAAAAAAAAATGAATGAATGAATGAATGAAAAAAGACAGAGAAAGAAAAAATATATTATATATTTTTTTAAGGAATAAAATAAAAAAAGGAAAAATAAAAGGTTGTTATACTATGAAAATTATGCATAAACATAACTTTTATAAATAAGTTTTTAAATTTTAAATTTAATGTACTTAATTTTTTCTACTGTATTGCCATTTTATTTTCAATATATATAATAAATTAAAAAAAGAAAAACGATTTCACTTTCAAATGAATGTATTAAATAAATAATAAATTGCATAATAGCCGTTGCTGAGGTACGCAGACGATTACAATGGAAGAATAAATTCATGAAAAATGAAACGTAAAAGTCAATATTTCAAATAAAGAAATAAAAAAGTTCAAATTTGAAATTCGAAAAAATCTCGATAAGATGCACACCTACAGGGTCCTAGGTACCCATATGACAAGTTTTGTAGCTCTGTGATCAGAAGTGTGAGCACCACAGTGGAGTCAGACACACTCAGACACTTCTCTTTATTTATATAGATAAGCGTCATTTTGCTGAAAATCAGTATTTATAAATCCTAATAGTATTATTTTAGGGTAATTTTTAGTTAAATGTTGAATTATCAGAATTCTGGGATTTTTTTTTTTTTTTCTTTTTTTCCGTGTTCGAATTTTCAAGATTTTGAGTATAATTTAGACAAAGAACTACATATTTAAGAACAATTTTCATTCTTATATAGCTATTAATCTAAACATGTTTAACAAGGCATTGTACTTTTAAATTGCGCTTTCTAAATTTGCGAATTAATACCGATTGACAACACTTATTCCCACGCCTGTTTGTGATGCTGTCATGGAAATCTAGAGGAACTTAAGCCGTATTATAAGCGCGTTTCGTAGGAAACCACTGAATAATAGCAGCAATTAACATCCAATAAACTTCAATATTGATTGCCCAGGTAAGGCGCTGCCGCATGCAGTGGTGCCGGAGATCCGACATAACATAAGCGATCATGACGTTGAAAAAATTAACGGTTATCAGAATCGAGGTTTAAAAACAATCTCTTTCTTTCTTTTTAAGCTATTATTACATCTTCTGTCTGTATATATAGAAAAAGTATTGGATTCGTGAAACATTTCGATGTATTTTCATGTTTTGGGATGTCCTGATGACGATTTGACTGTTTTTAGAAAATGTTTGTCTGTATCACAAATTTTGTGGATGTTGTATCTCAAGGACCAATGAATAAAATTTAAAAAAAGTTTGTATATCTCAGGAACTACTGTACAGAATTACATATAAACTTGTATGTAGGTGCATCTTAACAAAAATTAGTGCATGTGAACTTTTGGTGTGAACCGCTCAACAGGTGGCGCTGCTACACAGTGTTTTCTGCAATTACGAGGTAGGCTATATCTGAGATTCTATTGCGTATAATCAAAAAAAACTTGGTAAGTGAGAAAACCATAATAAGATATTATGCTTATTCAATTTGAATGCTTATCGACCAACATATTTTGTACTATACAGCGATTTCCGCAATTTAAGGAATGGCTATATCTCAGAAACTACTGCACAGAATTGCACATAAATTTGTATGTAGATAGATGCATCTTAACAAAAATTAGTGCCCTCAACTTTTGGAGTAAACCGATTAACAGGTGGCGCTGCTACACAGCGATTTCCACAATTTAATGGAAGGCTATATCTCGGATTCTATTGCGTATCATCAAACATAACTTGATATGTAAGAAGGCCATTATGAGACATTATTTTGACTCAACTTAGATGCTTATCGGTCAATAGGTGGCGCTCCTATGCTGTTAATTTCATCAGTAAGTGATGGCTATATCTCAACTTTTGTGGCATGTAACTGTACGAAACTTGATATATGAGATAATCATTATAAAAATGCATTTTGAAAGATGTTATTTATAGGCGATAAAACTGTATTCCTTTGGCTACTTAGTGTTAGATTTCCTTAAGATGAAAAGGATTTGCATTTATCATGTTAAACAATTTTAATAAATAATAGATTTAATAAATTATTCGCACTTAGTGAATTTGTACAGGAAAATATAGAAGAAAGTCTTGTGGTGGCCACAACATACTATTTTTTCTTGCGATTCGGATTTAGGTCAGGTTGACTGAATTTTTTTCTGCGTGTCGGGTTTTGTTTTCAAGAGGTTGAGAGATTTCAAAACACCTATTAAAAGATTTTATCATAATAAGCAGAAATTTGTTTGGTATAATTTTAACTATTATAAACATATTTCACATATAATATTCCGTGATTAAATATACGCATTCTCAAATTATTATATACAACATACATTACCGCATAAGGCACTAAACAAAGAAAATCAAACATATGCATACATACAGTACAAATTTTGAACAATAAACTACAAAAACTATATTTTAATCATATTTTTGTACACTCGAAGTAAACAATGCACATAAATGGTTAAAAACTATTATTAATCTATTTTTCAGGTATTTAAATTTTTAACTTAATGTATCAGTAATTGCATTTTTAATATTTTTTAAAATAATTATTAATTTTATTTTGTGACGATGAAAATTTATTTTATGCTAGTCGCCTTCGGCGACTTGTTGGTTCACGATCCTTGAAAATTCTGACCGTATTAAAGTTTCTCTCGGTGACGACTCGACGCCTTCTACTCGTTACTTTCTACTCTTACTACGACCAGCAACAGCTTATTGGTTTTTAGTGCAAGCACCTTTGAAAATTTCAATTGTATAGCAAGTCCTGTTCGGTGGCTCCAGCGCCGCCCTTTTCTCGATTCATGGTCTGAAACAGCTTGCTCTTTCATCGTGCAAACAAACTTTTAAACGTAGTAAACTCCGGGTCGGTGGCGCCTGTAACTCTCTCTTTGAAATAGCTTGTTCGCTCACCGTGAAAACGACCTTTGAACATTTTGATCGTGTTACAGAGTGTGTATGAAGTGTGCTATGCTGTAATTTTCCTTGTTTGAATGAAAGCTATAGCTCAAAGTCTAATATGCACATTATACTATATTTTCCTTAATCGGAATTAAATTTGTGTGTATATTTGCCGAAAAGTGGCCTGCTGTGCTGAATTTTTTTTTTTTTTTTTTTTTTTTTTTTTTGGCGGGGGGAGGGGGGGGAGGTGTTCCTGTAGAAAAACAAGTTATACAGGACCTATTAATTCCATTTTAAATAGGGAACATTCCTTATAGTAAAAATGAATAATATGTATAATTTTTTAAATTCCGAAAATATTTACGAATGCTGGAGGCGAGCAGAGGAACAGATAAAATATGAGTAGTCGGACAGACAGATACACATATTCAAATCATATTTAAACTTAAAAATTGTTAGAAAGTGTTAAAAAAAAAAAAAAAACCTTAATGTGAGCAGAAATACATTTCTCGCAAATTTTCAATAAAAGCCCTTAATGTAACTGAATATTTTTTGTGGTCCTGTAAATTTTAATGTTAATCATACTATTCTATAGGAAACATTCGTTTATGCATATGAATAAATTTCAATTTTATTGAGAGTTGTACAATGTAAAGTTGTTAAAATTTGGTATATAAAAATACTTCTCATAGAATACAGTGCTATGGAATACTTTCGGGTGTCCCTATACACGAACCTGAAGAGGTGATGAAACCATTTTCAATGGACAATATTCCTCCTTTGGGTTCGAGACTATAGGAAATCAGCTGTTTTCGGAAAACAGTCCTCAACTCTACCATAGCAAAGCATTGTGGTCTGAAAATTTTTATCTTGAAGTATTATTTATAAGAGTTACAGATTATATGAAATTGAAGTAAGAGTGATATAGTGATACCTTTGTTTTGTTTTTAATCCAGTTTTTATAATATACTTTAATATTAATCAACATATGTAACATTAAAAGTTGCCATGTGAACTGTGGCGATGTTAACAAATTTAAATGGAAGTTCCATTTATTAAAATCCTTTATTAAAGTAATTGAAATTCTAATTATTTAAGCTTCGATGTCTATATCCAATGTAATCAATGACATCTTTTTTCTATTTATTAATTTGTAATGTGATTTGTTTGTAACCTTTAATTTTGTTCGCAATAGGCTTCGCTATTTTCGTTTCAAACATTGATATCAGTTTCATAATTCATAAGTGATGATTGATTTACTTTTTACGCATTTTTTGACGCGTTTAATTTTTATTATCTTTTATTCATTATATACATATGTGTGTATATATAAAATGTTCTGAAATTTTACGATATGGAATAGTCTTAACTTTACCATTCGATTCAGTTGTTTACATTTCTCTTTTGTTCTTGTTTGAACAGATATCTGATTATTAAGTTTCACTGGAGAAATATTTAGAGTGGAAAATGTTATGCGTAACAATAAAACGGCATCTTGAATCTAATTTGTTTACAAAACATCGGACACGTGTTCGGCTATTTTACCTACTGTGACGTCACAGGAATATTGTCCATAGAGAATATCCGATAGTGAACTCGAATAACATATATCAATTTCAAAAAATTCCATGAATATTTACGAGAGTTCGAGTGGGGACAGACAGACGCACAACATATATAGCAGGCTACGCCCGCTTCGCTGTTCAATGTATTTGAATCAATTTATAAAAGAATTAAATCACTATTTGTTTTTTTACATAATATTATAATTAAAAAGTAAAAAAAAAAAAAAAAAAAAAAAAAGTCTAAACCTTATCTCGGGTATCTGCTGTCTACGGCAGTTACTTTTACGCTCTCACTGCATATAATGTCCAGGTTCCAAAAACGGTACAAAAAATCTTTCCCGGCCACTTCAGTTTCGGTATTTATCGACGACGAGTGCAGTTGCTATTATTCAGGAACTACGATTTTAAAGATGACAATATCGCAGCCTTTATTAAATATTTTAATTTTTAAATTATGTTTTTCATAACCTTCACTCTTTACACTCTATTACCATATCATTCCAACCAATATAATAAATATATGAAAAAGTAGATTTTCACTTCAACGGTTTTTAATAAATAAAAACCAAATACATGTTAATTAAACTAAAATTTTAATAAGTTTAATCCTTTCTATCATTTATCACATACTATAATTTTTTTTTTCCAATAAATGCTGTGTATAAATATTTATTTATATAAAAATTAAAAGGCCTTTCCTTTTAAAGGAATTAATTAAAAAATAAAAATAAACAACTGTTATAACGTATATATATATAAATAAATATATATATATATATATATACAGTGAAACCTCTCAAGTTGGACACCCCTCTAAGTTGGACGCTTTTTCTCGGAACAGTAGGTGTCCAACTTAGAGAGGTTTTACTGTATATATATATATAGCCAATCCTATAATAAACATTTTTCAGACAATAAATAGATAAGACTTCTTCACGCACCATAAATTTTAAGCCAGCACAACCGGTTTCGAAAGGACGTAGCCTTCCTTCATCAGGTGCAAAAAAACACGTGCTACTGCCTTGGAGGCAAAAGCAAGACAAGGTCTAGATTAAAGCTAGCAAGACAAGACAAGATTTGACTTTCAAGATCTTTTCAATAATATTGAGTTATGAGATCTTAGTAATATCATTTACAGTCTTTTTCAGTCTTGCTTTTGCCTCCAAGGCAGTAGCACGTGTTTTTTGCACCTGATGAAGGAAGACTACGTCCTTTCGAAACCGGTTGTGCTGGCTTAAAATTTATGGTGTGTGAAGAAGTCTTATTACCTATTTATCGTTTGTACACCAGTTTTGCATTTAGTTTTGATTTTTCAGACATTTTTTATGATATTATAATGTACAAAATCAAACAATTTAATTTAAAAATTAATAAAAAGCCCAACAAAATTAAAACAAATACTCAATTAATTGTGACTTTTACAAATCAAATATTGAATAGTATTAACATTACGTCTATCATTAATGACAAAGAATGTTTGTTTCCGATTAAAGATTTAAATCTATCTCGTACCTACAAATATCCTCTTCCTCTTGGCAGAAAGATATTCAATTATAATTCTGTATCTAAGTCTACCTCTTTTACTAACACTGAAATATGTAAATGCAATGATCCTTCTTTCTCAGAATTTATTGACACAGACCATGGACACATTATCACTGGTAATCTCAATATTATTGATAATTATCAATTAAAAAAATTCATGGAATTTGGCACCAAATTTAGACTTCCAGTTAAAACTAGCATTCCACAAATCTTTCAACAGTTTTCTTATGACCTAGATTTATTTATTTATAAAATATCTATTACTCATAATAAACATATTGCCTACTTCACTCAATGGAAAGTTTTAGTGTTACAAAAAATTAAAAATGCATTATTTATCAATTCTTCAAATCTGGTGTTATTTAAAAAATCTGTACTTCTTAACTCTATCAAATCACTACAGGATGACTTTGTGATCACTTATGTTGACAAATCACCTAATAATTATGCCATTATTTGTAAATCCTACTATCTCTCTATTTTAAACTCTTCAGTCACTAATAGTAACATCCTCAGTTTAACTAATAATAACCTTATAATTAATAACCGAAAATTACATAATTACTATAAACTACTTCAACTTCCCTTCAATAACTTTTATTATCCTTATATAGTTCTCATACCTAAGTTTCACAAATCTCCAATTAAATTTCGCACTGTCACTGTTGGGTGTAACACTTATAACAACAATGCTAATAAAGCTCTACTGGATATTTTAAAACAAATTTACAATTGTACTTGCAAAGTTGATAATTTACACTGTCTTAAAAATAGCTTTCAATTAATTCATTACATCAAATCGCTCGATTCATTAGACAATATTATGACTTTTGACTTTCAAGATCTTTTCAATAATATTGAGTTATGAGATCTTAGTAATATCATTTACAGTCTTTTTTAAGAATATAAAGCTCAAATTAATCTTCCTCACAATTTAAAGCAGAAAAATTTAAAACACTTCTTAACTTTGTTATCCATAATAATTATATCTTCCACAACAACGATATCTATTTGCAACAATTAGGCATCCCACAAGGAGGTTGTAGCTCCAGTATTTTGGCAGATCTCTATCTTTATTATTATGAAAAGCAAATTTGCAATGATAATGTTCAATTTTATCGTTACATCGATCTCAACAAGCACTCACAAAATGACTTTTCCTTCATTTATCCACCTAATTTAAAGCTAACTCAAAATACTCTAACTAATCAATCAATTAACTTCTTAGATCTCAAAATAATCATCGATGGTAATAAAATTTACACAGATATCTACGACAAACGGCAAGATTTTAGTTTTAAAGTAAACTTATTTACACATTTTAATTCATGTCTGCATCTTTCGGTATTTAGAAACATCATCATTAACCATGTATTT
>CAWVNO010001198.1:600000-830000 GCA_963930645.1 Salticus scenicus | reverse complement strand
CTATCAGACGATATACACCCAAATTAAGCTAGCTTTCGTTTTCATAATGATTGGTAATGTCAAATATCGAGTTCAATGCATTTAGCAGCTACAGAAGTTGAGATTTAGTCTTCCTATTCACGAAATAACTTGCAGCATAGCAGCGCCGCCTGTTGACCAGTATGCAACTAAATTAAATCAACACAGAGTTTCATAATAGGCCTTTCATATACCAAGTTTTGTGCCTTTATATACAATATAATCTAAGGCATATCCTTCCCGTTCATGGGAAAATAACAGTGAGGTCCTGCATCGGATAGGGTTCACTGATTTATTGGGTTTTGTTTGCAACGAGACGGGTCAACTTAAAAAATAATAATAATAATGACCATAATAAGAAGAAAAACTGTTTGACATAATCATAACTATAATTGATGTAAACTAGAGTCCTGTATATTGATTTTTTTGCGCTAGATTGAGTCATTTTACTTCCTTATACAAAGTATAAGGAAGTATAGTAATCCCAAATTGCGAAATGGATTTCGTATTTCACATTGCTCGAAAACGAATGATCGCTGAATGTTGCCAATTTATACGTGTGACTGTCAGGATGTCTAGTTGTACACCTGCAAGTGTCGTCTTAACACGAACTCTCGTTTTAGAGATATAAGGGATTTTACACGATTTTTTGTGACGTCTGTATGTATGTGTGTCTGTGTGTGTGTCCGTATGTCGCATAACTCAAAAACGGTTGGACGTAGAAAGTTGCGAATTGGTACAGAGGTGTGTTATAACATCTAGTTGTGCACCTCCCTTTTTGGACTTTGTATGATTTTCCGTTTTGGAGATATTTAGAAAATTAGGTTCATAATGACAAAAAATACATAGGTTTTGGCCATAATGTATCAAAAAACGTAGATAACTCAAAAACGGTTTGGACAAATCTTGCAATTTAACTGACTTCCCGACTAGCTAGACATTTGAAACTTTCAGAACACGTTGACAATGCATTTTTAAAAATATTTTTAGCCAACTGTTTCCGATACCTGCTGCCTTCAGCGACGTTTATGTGATTGAACAGAAAATTTATTTAACTAACTTCCCGACTAGCTAGACATTTGAAACTTTCAGACTAGATCAGAACACGGTGAAAATGCATTTTTTTCATACATTTAGCCAACTGTTTAGGGTCCCTGCTGCCTTCGGCAGCGTTACCAGTACAAATCTTGCAATCGAGTTTTAACTAACTTCCCGACTAGCTAGACATTTAAAACTTCAGGAAAAGCTCAAAACACGGGGACAATGCATTTTTCAAATATTTTTAGCCAACTGTTTCGGGTCATTGCTGCCTTCGGCAGCGTTTATATTGTTCAACAGAAAAATTATTTAACTAACTTCCCGACTTGCTAGACATTTGAAACTTTCAGAATAGTTCAGAACACGGTAAAAATGCATCTTTTTAATACCTTTAGCCAACTGTTTCGGGTCCCTGCTGCCTTCGTCAGCGTTACCAGTACAAATCTTGTAATCGGTTTTTAAATAACTTTCAGAAAAGCTCAGAAAACGGTGATAATTCATTTTTAAAAATATTTTTAGCCAACTGTTTCGGATCCAATGTCAATGTTTTTTAACATTATGTATATTTCTAAAAGTATATAAGGAAGTCATGTGGTGCCCACATCAGATTTTTTTCTGTAAAATTAATAAAATTTTAATTTTTAATTTCAAAGCAATAGAAAAATAAAATGGCAGACTTCCATTTTCGACTATAAACATAAACATGTCATTTCAAAGGAACATATTTGTGACCAAATTATCTGACGAACACATTTAATTCCTTTCAAAAATCAGGATTATTTTAATAAAGTATATTAAGAGAGCAATCAGTAATATATGAAACAATATTTCGTACAATATATAAGGTAATTCCGGGACAGATGCCCCACTTAAGGAAAGGGAGCTATAAAAAAAATTGGGTAGTAACAATGACAACGAAAATTTGTGGTAAATACATAATAGATATTGTTTATTACTACTAAGTAGTTTTTTTTTTGTACCATATTGTAAATTCTCTAAAGAAAAAAATAAAATTGCGGCAGTATTACATTTGGCCATATCTCCCGAAGTTGCGGGTGAGATGCCCCACTCACATGGGAGAGATGCCCCACCTGTAAAAAACATAACAAAATGCTTTATCATTTGGTCAATAGTTTACAACAATTTTTCAGTAGTTTATAACACATGAAACGTAAGCTATTAAATAATAATAATAATAATAATAATAATAAATAAGACCCTAGCATTTATAAAATATTAAAATATTTAGCTACCATAGACAAAATGTAAAATTTAGAATAAAACACATAAACTACTGAAAAATATTTCGAATATTTTTTTTTTTTTAAATATATTTGAAAATTTCATATTTACAGTTTAGAAATTATAATGAAAAAATATTATGAAATGTGTCGAATATATTCAGATAATATTTTTTCTTTTTCTCTTCTCTAATTTTCGCTTTCCCGCGAACATTGCATCTCCGTATATTGTGCATGATTCATGTAACCATTTACGGCACCTTATGCAATTTATCCAATCTACTGATTCTTTTGTAAAATAATAGTTCTCCTCATATTCCAGGCAATTGTTTGTAGGATCATTTTCGTCCTTTTCAACGGGCATGTCCATCACTAGCTGTTTTGGAGCTTTGCTAATTTAACAGCAGATTTTAGATTTTTTTCTTGGATGTGCTCTTGGGATGTAATAACCTTAGCCGACGGTATCTTCCTTTTTCGGCATCTTTCTTCTAACCTAGGTACAGGGGAAATCTGGTGCAATATTTTTATCGGGGAGGATGTTTGAACAGTTGATTCAGGAATTTGGGACTGATCACCCGTCTGTTTCAATGCTTCACTTATGGAAAAGAAGTGGTTTGGAATAGCTGCTTGGTTTAGAAGAAAAAATTCCATCTCCCAAAAATCATTAATAGGAGTGTCAACAGAAGCTGCCCTTTTCCAGGATCTACCAACCAATTCTGAAGCTTGTATTCTCCCAATGGTTTTTCCTGGATGATTAACAATCCATTTCCTTGCTTCCTCTCTAAAGTAGTGTTTTAGTGGCTAAAAAAAGACCGGTCAAGAGGCTGAAGAGCTTGTATCGTATGGTTGGACAGGCATACAATTATAATAATATTCTTGTCTGCAAATTCTAACAAGTCATAACAGTTTAAGTGCGATGCGTGACCGTCCAAAATTAATAATGTCTTTCCTTGGGGTCTTCTTGGAACAAAAAAATCTTTAAGTAATTTAAAAAAAATATCAGTACGAAGATTTTTCGTTCATGATTACCCTAGATCCAGGTGGAAGACCATCAGAAAGTTTTTTTTTTTTTTTCCCGAACGCCTTTAAAAATAACTGAAGGGGGGAGATTTTATTTTCTGCACTGCAACAGGCAATGACTGTAACATTTTCTCCTCTCTCTGTAGACGTCAAAACATGAACATATTTTGCCCCTTTGGTAGCCACGACTTTTCCTGGAACGTTATTTAACTGACAGCGGTTTCATCCATATTATGAATACTCCCCGGTCTGGTAAAGAACTCATTTTCTTCAAACACACTTGAGAGAAATTTAAAAAAAAATATGGCACTTTCTCTGTTCATGACTTCCCCTTGTTAACGAGAGCCCAAGGGCTTCTCTAATACTTAGTTCTGGGTTTCTCCTCAGAAATGATGACAGCCAGGCGTACCCAGCCATTCTTTCTTCTAAATTAAATCGATGCTTGAGACCTAGTTTTTCAGCAAACTGAAATGCAAGTGTCCTAATTATCTCTCTGTCAGGTGCAAATCCACATTTTTCTAAACGTTGGATGTGCTTGGCGAGATTTTTTTTTTCGTTTTCAACTCCAAACTCTCCCTGTGTCCCCAAAGAGCTTGGTTTGGTATTATTAACTGTTTTTATTCGACGACGTTGTGTCCGAGAAGGAATTCCATAGTACCTAGCAGCTTCATTGACACCAATTTCCCCTGCTTCTAGTCTCCTAAGAGCCTCTTAAATGGTCTTCTGCTCAGGTCCCACGAGCTGCTCCAGTATTTTTTCTTTTGTACACTGTAGACATCTTTCCTGAAGCAAACAAGAAGCATTGAACAACTGCATGAACAAATACAATAATATACACTTAGCGGCACAATTAACCGCCCACCTACAGTTTCGTTAGCGCCCATGATTGTTTACGTTATAGTTTAAATGTCAAAGGTCATTACGCGAATTTGAATTTTATTTGATGAATTTTAATCTAAATTTACAGTTTCAAAAAATATTTTTAACTTGGAAAATTTAACGATTTACAAATATTACACATTTTATAAAAACAATATGATTTTAAAAATATTAGTTTAAAATTTAAAAGATTAAAAGACTTTTCTCCCTGAAAATGTATGTGGGGCATCTCACCCGAATATAATCTGGGGCGTCTATCCTTTTGGTTTGGGAGAGATGCCCCAGCAACTGTCCAAAGTAAAAGACAGCAAAAATGGCGGCACAATGGCCGAAGTCGACTGATCAACTTCTTACTACAGGTATTTAAGCTTATATAAAAAAAAATCCATTTTTATTAACTATTGCCAGCTTTACAATGCAACGTCACTCTTATAACAGAGTAGAAAAAACATGGTACTTACTTGAAATATTGCTGTGACAGCAGAACACAAAGAAATAAGTTCACGTAACTTCCACAGCACACCATTCAACATCTATCTGAAATAATAATCGAACTTGCAGAGCCATCTAGCTTTGCGTTTCGAAATTACATTAAGTGGGGCATCTCTACCAGTGGGGCAACTCACTCGGAATCACCTTATGCATTACGAAAATATTCATCTGGCATGTATGTTTTCGTATTAGTTTTGATCGTCAAATACATAAAATGCGGAGGGCGAACAGATATCAAATCTATGCCCATTTTGTTTCTAGAGTGTTGAAATTTAAAATTAAAATTTTGTCAATTTGACAGCAAAATAACTTAATCTAACACATGTGCACGATAACTAATTTGTAATTATACCCAAATATGGGGATAAAAATCGGGAAATAATTTTCCTCGATATTTAATAATTTTTTACAAAAAATCCGATGGACGATTATGAAATTTTTTTAATTGGCCACAACGACAGTCAGTGACGTCACACTTCGCTTGCGTATATCTTCTGCGCATATATAAGAAGAAAGCATAAGATTTGAAAAAAAAAATTGGTTTTCGGTTTTCGATGAATTTACAGACTTTGAGATTGCCTTGCATTTCAATTAATTGGAATTCACTACTTATTTTAAAAAGTGGATTTATTACTAGCTTCTGCACCTATCAAAGAAAAAATTCCGATTTTCTGTTTTCGCTGAATTTACGTGTTTTGAGGGGTCTGGTACGATTTCCCGACACTCAGTTTCCCGACAACTCAGTTTCCCGACGCCACTTTCCCGACAGGTACGTTTTCCCGACAGCTCACATTCCCGACAACTCAGTTTCCCGACAGGTACGTTTTCCCGACAGCTCACTTTCCCGACAGGTACGGTTTCCCGACAACTCACTTTCCCGACAGGTACGGTTTCCCGACAACTCACTTTCCCGACAGGTACGTTTTCCCGACAACTCACTTTCCCGACAGGTACGTTTTCCCGACAACTCACTTTCCCGACAGGTACGTTTTCCCGACAACTCACTTTCCCGACAGGTACGTTTTCCCGACAGGTACGTTTTCCCGACAACTCACTTTCCCGACAGCTCACTTTCCCGACAACTCACTTTCCCGACAGCTCACTTTCCCGACAGCTCACTTTCCCGACAGCTCACTTTCCCGACAGGTACGTTTTCCCGACAACACACTTTCCCGACAGGTACGGTTTCCCCACAGCTCACTTTCCCAACAGCTGACTTTCTCCAATGACATTTCTCGGTATTTCGCTAGTTAACAGATTTTTCTTAATAAGAAATAAGACTGATTAAAAAAATAATAATAATAATGCTGAATACGTAATTCTATTTGATTATTGTTTAAAATGAATTTTAAATAATGCTTTACTTTTTTATTCAAAATGCAAAAAGTAAATAAAAATAAATAAATAAAAATATTACTCTTCCAATTTCTTGCTTTTTAAAACAAAACTTCCACTCTTTAATACACTGATGGAATAAAAAATCCCAACACCAAGAAAAAATTATTGTACAGTAATGAAATTTCAGCAATACATTTGTCTAGGTAATATATTTAATTGATTAAAGTTTCAAGATCACAGGTAGAGCCATTGGCGAGAAGAGCCATTTCAAATGTGAAATGTTGGTACATTAGTTACCGGTGTAACCGCCAGAATTTTGAATGCAAGCATGCAAACGTGCATGCATTGTGTCATACAGGTGTCGGATATCAGTTTGTGGGATGGAGTTCCATGCCTGTTGCACTTGGGCGGTCAATGCAGGGACGATTAATGCTGGTTGTGGATGACGCTGGAGTTGTCGTCCAATGATGTCCCATACGTGTTCGATTGGAGAAAGATCTGGTGATCTAGCAGGCCAAGGCAACATGTCGACACTCTGTAGAGCATGTTGGGTTACAACAGCGGTATGAGGGCGAGCGTTATCCTGTTGGAAAACACCCCCTTGAATGCTGTTCATGAATGTCAGCACAACAGGTTGTATCACTAGACTGACGTACAAATTTGCAGTCAGGGTGCGTGGGATAACCACGAGAGTGCTCCTGCTTGTCATACGAAATTGCTCCCCAAACCATAACTCCAGGAGTAGGCCCTGTGTGTCTAGGCCGCAGACAGGTCGCTAGCAGGCGTTCACCTGACCTCCTTCTAACCAACACACGGCTATCACTGCGACCACGGCAGAACCGGCTTTCATCAGAAAACACAACAGATCTCCACTCCGTTCTCCAATGAGCTCTAGCTTTACACCACTCACGTCGCAAACGGCAGTGGTTTGGAGTCAGTGGAATGCACGCTACAGTGCGTCTGGCTCGGAGCTGTCCTTGAAGTAACCGATTTGTAACAGTTCGTTGTGTCACTGTGGTGCCAACAGCGGCTCGAATTTCAGCTGCAGACGCAGTACGATTAGCCACAGCCATACGCCGAACACGGCGGTCTTCCCTCTCAGTAGTGCCACGTGGCCGCCCGGAACCCGGTCTTCTTGAGGCAGTATCTTCCCTTGACCACTGCTGCCAACACTCATGCACAGTGGATACATTCCTGCCAAGTCTTTCTGCAATATCGCGTAAAGAAAACCCACCTTCTCGTAGCCCTACTACACGACCTCGTTCAAACTCAGTGAGCTGTTGATAATGGCTTCTTCGTCTTCTTAGAGGCATCCTTGACTAACATTAACCCACTACGTCAAATCTCAACTGTAAATAACGATCACGAACCTTACAGCGCTTATTTAAAGCAAACCTCATTTGCATGTTCATAGTGTCGCTACTAGCGCCACACTTATGCGCGTAGCTCGAAATTTGAATCGACGTCATCTTTCAGATGTATAAACACGCCTACCAAATTTCGTTTATCTAGCACAGCTCCTTCCTGGTGTTGGGATTTTTTTTTCCATTCCCAAGCAGCACCGAAACGTTCTCTGAACGTTCAAAAATTGTTCTGCAAACACGTTCTATGAACGTTCACTCTGAACGTGTTATAGATGTCTATTTGTCCATCTTGAAGACGTACAATAGTACGGTTCAGAGAACGTTCAATGAACGTGTAACTATCACCATCGGTGTTATAGAAGCGTTCTGAGAACGTTCTATGTATACGGTCTCAGAACGTTCTAAACGTTTTTAAAACGTTATACACATTTTCAGAACGTTCTAGAAAACGTACTGTAAACGTTCTTAAATAGTGTAGTAACGTTCTGAAAACGTTCTATACACACGTTCTCACAACGTTATGTAAACAATTTTTGAACGTGCTAAAAATGTATTTTATGTATAATAAAATGGAAGAACTCGCAACAATTGTTTCGGGTCGAAAGAAGACACGACCCTTCGTCAGACGAACATAGTAGGCACGAGTGCTGCAAATACAAGAACTACGCTACAGTTTTTTTTGCAGCACTCGTGCCTACTTTGCTCGGTTGATGAAGGGTTATGTCTTTTCTCGACCCGAAACAATTGCTTCGAGTTCTTGAATTTTATAGTGTCTATTCAATTTTATCAGTGTCTATTATTTTGTTTACTTATTTTTTTTTCATTCCTTTCCTTATTTATCTTTTCTTTTTTTCTTTTTTTTTTTTTGTGTGTGTAATTTTTATCTTTTTTTTTTTTTTTTTTTTCCCATGAAAAAAATTGTATTAGTATTATGAAATTTTACATACATGCATTGAAATATGGTATAACAAAAGATTGGTATAACAAAGTATTTTGAATATTCTGGATAAATCTTTGATTTCAAAAACAAATAAATAAATAAATTCAAGATTTGGAATATTTTGAAAAATTTTAAGATATATGCCTCCTGCTAACCAATTACTATCCCCCCCCCCCCTAGATTTTGCATTATTATAATTTAACAATATACTATATTTGGATATTAATTTTAATAAGTTAAGCAAAAAAAAAAAAAAAAAAGATATACATATATATATATATATTATATGTCTAAATTTTGAAACTTACTGCAAACTTTTGGCATTCAAACTTAGAACTATTTTTAAAACTTTAACTTATCAATGATTTCACAAATTAATATCTAGATCTATTGATAAAGAGTAATAATGTACAAATGATGGGAGAAAATAAAAGATTTAAGAGAAGTATATAAAATAAATAAATAAATAAATAAAAATTATTAATTAATTAATTAATCTATTTATTTTTTTAATTTAAATTGATTTTGTGAAGTTTTAATATACTTAACATTTTCATTTCTCAAAATATGCGAATGTAAAATTTAAAGTATTGATTTAAAGTTTATGAATTTTACTTACAAATTCATTGAAATATAACAATATACAATATGATAAAATTTCTTGAAAATCCTTTAAATATAAAATAAATAAATTTTGAAATTTAAAATATTTTATAAATTTTTAGAGAACCGGCTGCTAACATTTTTCCCCTTCATTTTACAACATTACAGTGTAACAATAAAATCTAAACAAGTATACTTAAATATATCTAACATTAAGCTGAAATAATACAAAATCGAATGGGGGAAAAAAATTAAAAGGTAGTTAGCATGAAAAATTAAAAAAATTAAAGTTTTTAAATTATTATTATTGTTGTTATGCAAAACTATTGGGCAAAACTGAACAAATCCTACGCTCGACATATGAAAATTGTCTAAAAGAAACTTATCTGTTAGGATTATCAAGTGTATCCAAATGTCATTAAGAAGTCTTAAACCAAACGCAATGAAGATTGAAGGCAGAAAAATGTACCGTTATCTATCTTAGACTTGGACCTTGGAGTTCGTGCTTCCGTAGTCATTAACTGGCAACCCAATAAAAATATCACAGTTTGGCGAGTGTTTTCGTTTTTTTTTTTTTTTTTTTTTTTTTTAAGATTCAAGATTCGGCAAAATATATGTCACTTTTATATTATTATTGGGAAAGGAATTTATTTTAGTTACATTTATTATTTTTATGAAAAATACAAAACTCAAAATTTTTATTCAGATTTTTTTTTTTTTTTTTTTTAATATATATTACGTGTTATTGTGTATCTGTTTAATAATATTTTACAAAATAATTGACGTTTATTATGAAGTAAAATATAAAAATTTGATCGTAACTAAAATAATCGCATGCTTCCTTTTATGAATCAATTACAATAAATTACAGGAAATGTTAAACTAGTGTCTTGTGACTATCACACAATTCTTTTCTTTATTTTCTAATACAATTCACATAGTTTAGATCAAATCACGCATTTTACATAGTAAAATTGAAAAATAAAATAAAATAAATAAATAAATAACATTAATAATAAACTTTTTATATATATATATATATATATATATATATATAATATCGATAACTTTGTTTTACATTATCACAGATAATTAATACAACCGTTCGTTTTAAAAGATATCAAAAAGTAATTTTGAAAAAATATTATAAAAATTTACGCACCCGAGGAGGGGGGGGGGGTTGCTATTCCCCTTGTTAAAAATCTTCGTGTTCACCGTTAATATTTTTAAAAAATCAGTTTTACAATGTTCAACTAAAGAAATCCCTATTGTGCGTCTATTATAAGAAATTTTCTCCTCTATTGTAATATTAAAAATTTTGAAAAAATAAATGACAGCGCGACCTGTTGAGCGTTATATGTTAAAAAAATAAATAATAATAATCTCGTGTGTCACTCACACGATTTTCTCTTACCCTGAAATTTAATACTATAAATACAGGTTGGAGATTAAGAGGTAAGATAACGATGTTATGTAAACCTATGTTAAACAATTCAAATTAGGCTTCAGAAGAGTTTTATATGATAATTAATTCTGTGTGGGCCTCAACCCCCCGTTTCATTAATGCACCTAGATTTATATACAATTTAATTCGGTTATTAAAAAATAATTCTGTTTTTAAAAAATAATTTATTAAAATTATTATTTAAAAAAATTATCTTTTATGATAATGCAGACGATTTCCATATTAGAGAAGTAGTATAACACTAAATATCCAAAAAAAGTCCATTTTATCCTCAATATTAAAAAAAAAAAAAAAATATTCTAAGTTTTTTTTTTTTTTTTTTTTTTTTAATTATCGCAGATCGATGGTTCAACCATTCGTTTTAAAGGTATTGGCGAGCTCTTTTGAAAGATACCCATCATGAAAATTTACTCCCCTCGAGGGGGGACTTCTCCCCCCAGAGGGGAGGCGAGGCTCCTACATACACAATTTTTTTCCCAGTTGACTATCTCAAAACAAAAAATATATATTTGTTTCATTTGGTTTAGTGCAGTCTATAGACGTTAAACTATAGTCTATAGACGTTAAACGTCTCCTGCAATTTCCCCCATAGACGTAATGTATTAGAATTCTCTTGATTGTCCCTGTACACGAACCATTTGCTTGATCTTAACGAAAAGCTTACTGTAGCATCCCTATATGATACACATTTAGAATATCAAGTTTGGAATGTCTGCTACTATTTGTTCTTGAGATATGCTGATTACAGACAGATACACACACAGACACACATACACACACACAGACACACATACACACACACAGACACACAGACATACACACAGACTATTTGCTAAAAACATGATTTTCATATTCAGGGGACCTCGAAACGTGTAAATATAACAAAATCTCACTTTCGAAAATTTGACCCAAAAACAATACTTTCTCTACCTTATGGGTAAGAGAAAGTATTAAAAAGAGGTAATAATTACTAACTGATATCAAGGTGGAGCTAAATATAAGTTTTCAGGAAATTCTGTTCATTAGTTTTTGACCTAGAGTTGACACAAAATTCTTATCACACATATCCAAACACACAGACAAACTGGCATTTTCTAAGAAATATCAATTTTTTATTAGAACATCTTAAAAAGGGAAAAATCTATCGAAACGCGGGAGCCAAAAATATTTACGAATCAAACCTTTCTTCTTTTTATTATAGAAGAAAGTAATAAATAAATAAGGAAAACAAAATTTTTAGCTACTTTTTTTTATTGTTTCAGCTTCTAAATTTACAATATCATAGATTATTTACAACGTATGATCACTTCACTGTTTATTATTATTGTGTTTGTTACTTACATAAGAAAAAAGCAGTAGATTTGTAAAATGTTTAACTTCCGGTTTTCGATAAATATACACGTTTTGTGACTTCTGAGTATGATTTGGTTTTTTTTTTCGCTTGAAAATGACTGTGAGTTCGTTAAAAAATAAAGAAATATATAAAAATAAATAAATGTGTACGCGGTTT
Organism: Salticus scenicus; assembly: GCA_963930645.1. Taxonomy (NCBI): domain Eukaryota; kingdom Metazoa; phylum Arthropoda; class Arachnida; order Araneae; family Salticidae; genus Salticus; species Salticus scenicus. The sequence continues at coordinate 818,092 of CAWVNO010001198.1, read as the reverse complement.
CTCACGAAGCAATTGACGCAAAGTAACATAACATTTGAATGGACCGGGAATTAAATTAGTGCTTATTAGCTTTTAAGATATTATCGTGCATTATGTGGCGCTGATATAATGTGATCCCATATAAGGAAAGGTTGTATCACAACTTGTATGATACATAAATTCACTAAAGTTATATATGAGATCAGCATTATGTAAATCTCTGCTGATTCAATTTGGGTGCATATAGGTCGACAGGTGCCTCTGCTCTGCTACAATTTAATCTTGTTAACGGGGAGGCAGTATATCAGTTTCTATGATATTTAAAGGCATCACATTTCGTTTGTGAGATGGCTATTGTAAAGTTAAATAAATTAATTTTCCATATCGTCTATGTTAGGTGGTACGTTGAAGTTTTACCCGTTTAGTTAAAATTTTATTTCAATGTTTGTCATTTAAACACCACAAACTTGGTATGTGAAAAATATATTATTAAAATTTATTCTGATTGAATTCGAATATAAATTGGCAAACAAGTTGTGCTGCTATTACTTTTTACGATTTCTAGATGTCCACATTTCAGCATCTATTGCAGAAAGTTACACGAAATTACATATATAAAAAGTTTATTATATGATAGTAAGTTGATTAAAATTCTGTAAATGCTAATCGTAGCTAACTTTGTTCATATAGAATGATATAAAAGAAAGTTTTGTGATGATCCCAGCATAACTAATTTTGTATTATAGTTGTGTCACTCAACGAAAAAATAGTTATATTTTTATTGATACGAGAAAAAACAGAAATTATTTATTTTTTTATGATAAATTCCGTAATTAACAAAAGAGAAAAAAAATTCGAATCTCATTGTTTATAAAAAAGTTTCCATCTCTTCTTCACTATATTGTTTAATTTAGTGATAAACCCTACAGTTAATGCCTTAAAATATGCTTGATTTCAAATGAAGAAGAAGAAATCTCCTGAAATCTATCTTTAGAGCTTTATATGGAAAATAAAAGTTTAAAATAGGTTATTTTTTAAATAGCTCTTATATTGCATAAAAATTTCGTGCACATTATATGCTGTGTAACAAAAAGTATAGAAAGAAAAAAAATTCATACTATTGAATATTTACAATGAGCAATTTCGAATTATATATCATATTTTTTCGGAAAATATTTGTGAGACCCTTTAAAACAATCATTAATATTAATCATAGCATATTCTACACGTTTTATTTTGCCAAATCGCAATACATATGCCAAAATGGTATACATTCCTGCTCCCGCTTAGTTTAGCAGATGTTCGCAGATTTTTAACACATGTGGCGGAATAATCTGCTGATTCTGCGAAATACAGTTCATGCAATAACATCCGCTTTTGATTCGAAAATTTTATACTATTTAAACCTTAAATCTTTTTCTAAACTAGTATATTGCGGCCATTACAAATCTTTTTTTTATGCTTTTTTGTACAAGTACATGATATTTATTAAAATTATTATTTACCAAAATTATTTTCTATGATGAATACAGACGATTTTCATCTGAAAGAAGTAAAACATTAAGCATACCATTAAAAAAAAAAAAAAAAAAAAAAAATCTGTGGTATACAGAAGATATCTTAGGAAATGTGTTTTATTAATAAAAAACGTAAAAAAATATTGATAATATTGTTTTAAATTTTCACAGATTTTTTAGGGCTCAAGCATTCGTTTTAAAGGTGTGGATGACTTTCTTTGCAAAACACACATTTTGAAATTTTAACCCATAAGAAAAAGCGATGCCCTACACAAATCACCGCAGATTTTTTTTTTTTTTTTTTTTTTTTTTTTAGTTGGCTGTTGCTATTGCACACACACGGATATATATATATATATATATAAAGTAATAGAAATTAAGCTATTGTTTTTCCGTTAACGAAATTAAATTACAATATACCAGCGCCACCTGTCGATCGATATGCACCCAAATGGAATCAGCAGAGTTTTATATGATATCAATATTCCATATCAAGTGTGTGCATTTATAACGAAGTGCATTTGTAAGTGTTATTGTATTTATAATAATTTATATCACAAAATCTGAAAAATTGCTTTATGTTAGCGGGATTAAATTGCAGAACAGCAGCGCCACCAGCTGACCAATATACGCTTCTAAATTAGATCAGTGTAATTTTACGTAATATCTTGCTTACATGTTAAGTTTGGTACATTTATACACCGTAGAATCTGAAATATAACTTCCCCGATTTACAAAATAGCATCGCCACCTTTCATTCAATACATCCAAAGACAAATCATCAACAATTTAAGTCAAGATCCAACTAAGTACCAAATTTTGTGAAATTCCGTTCATTGGTTTGCGAGATACAGAATCCACAAAATTCTTACAATACACACACAAAAAGACGGACACGCAGATTGAATTTTTCTGATTTTTTTTTTTTTTGTCGAATTGTGTCCTAGATATCTCAATACTGTATAAACTGCTGGAAAACCAGAAGTCAGAAATTTTCAATTATAAAATACTTTTTTCTCAGAAAAAAGTAGAAAAACTATTTTTTTAACTTAATATACCTCTGCTAAAATTTTATGAAACAAATAATGTTTAGTATCTGAAAAAAAAAAAAAAAAAAAAAAAAAATATATTTTATTAAATTCAAAAAATAAAATTATAAATACAGTACTTAAATTTTAATTTTTTTTTCCTATTACCTCATCACTATTACCATTCTTCACTAACATGTCAACAAAACGTAAAACTAAAAATAAGGCAACATAAACAAAGAAAAAGGCATTTTGTCATATTCGTTATAACCACACTGAGACAGAACGTGTTACGACGGTGATATACTAGAACGTTTTTCTTAGAACAAGAATTGTACGTTTTATAGATGGTACAAAGCAAACCTTTTCAAAACGTTCTAAATAATACTATTTCTGAACGTCTAATAGAACGTTCTTTTGACACGAAACACCGTGTTTGAACGATTGTAACCGTTATTAGACGTTCACAGAACGTTCCCGTGCTACTTGGGTTAGTGTATATGTCTGACATATGAAAATGAGTTTTTCTAAAGAAAAAAAGAAACATTAGTTTCCGTATTTGAATCAAAAGTGGGTACTTTTGTAACATATTTCTGAATGCATCAAATTAAGAGATTTTCGTAGTCAAATATGAAAATTTGAAAGGTGTTTTATTTTTATTTAATTATTTATTTGTTCAGAAAAATGGTGCTAAATGTGTGATTTATTATTTCCATGTTTTTATTAACTTCCATTCTTGTTTGTTTGTTTGTCCGGTACAAATCTTGCAATCTATTTTTAACTAACTTTCCTACTACCTAGATATTTGGAACTTTCACAGTAGCTCAAAACCCGGAGACAACGGAGTCGAAGTCAGATTTTCAAATTTTTGAATAGTTTTCTTTTATTTAATTATAATATGAAAATAATAAGCTCTTAATAGCAATAAAATAGCCAATGAAATATTAGCTATAATGTAATTGCTGCCAAAAAAAAAAAATAAAAAATACGAGTTCATTTTCTTTCGATATAAAAAAAAAATACATTTAATTCAACGTGAACGTTAAATGATTATAAAAAGTTAAATTATTCATCTGACAAAAATTGACGTCATTATCACTTTAAAAATTTTATACACAATGGTAAGTGCTAATGTCGCTTTTGTCATGATGCTATACGTTGTTCTAAAAAAAGTAATATTTTATTTTTAAAACCAACTTTTTTTTTTTTCATTATAAAGGTGCGTCCTCTATGTAGAAGTTTTAATTAATAAAAAATTTAGTTAGTAAAGATTAAAATATTATTACGCACCCCGCCGTAAAAATACTTTAAATTATAACTTTATAATGCAGCGAAAAAACTAAAACAGATAACACAGAATGTTGAAAGAGATTAGGATTTATTAGAAAGATACATGCAGTGTTATTGGCAGATCTTCATTAAGCTAGGCATTGAGTACCCGGGATTCAATAGCGGCGGCGAAATTTGAAATCAATCCTTTTTCTGTCTGCTTAAGAAAGATAAGAGTTTTTGCTGGGCGGGGTGACTTTTACAATAGTATTGTTTTTTTTATGAGATTTATTTATTTGTTTTAAGGACGATGAGATTATTGCTTTAAGAAAAAATAGATTAAAAGAAAGCGGTTTTGCTTTTGGTAACAAGTTAAAAAATATATATATATTAAAATTAAGTTGCGCTCTGGTACTCACACTACCGATCGCAGAGCTACAAAACTTGGCATGTGGGTACCTGGGACCCTGCAGGTGTGCATCTTATCGAGATTTTTTCGAATTTCAAATAAGAATTTTTATTTATTTATTTATTTATTTATTTATTTATTTATTTTTTTTTTTTTTTTCGATTTTAAATGTTGGCTTCTATGTTTAATTTTTCATAAATTTATTTTTCCATTGTAATCGTCTGCGAATCTTAGCAACGGCTGTTATGCTATTTATTTTTTATTTAACACATTCATTTGAAGGCGAAATCTTTTTATTTTTTATTTATTTTTTAATTATTGTTATATTTATTGACAATAAAACGGTAATGCAGTAGAAAAAATTCTGATGTAGCCACCACATGACTTCCTTATAATAGGAATATACATATTTTTATGAAAACATTCACAGTTTTATGTGAGGTAACTGATTCATAAATAAACAGGCAGGTGGCAGGTTCCAGTCCACGAACATTCTTTAAAATAAAAACAAAACAAGAAAAAAAACTGCTACTCCAATCAAAAAAGGCACGATAATACGATTACATATACCACCGAGACAAATATAAGAGTTTTTTCAGGAACAGTACTCCACGGCTTGTTACAGAATCTCTTACTAGCAAATGCGCAACTTGGAGTTCAACGAAAATCGTTCAAGTATAGACGGCCCAGTTTTGTTCTCTGGCAAAAATTAGTATCAAGAAAAGATAAACTTTACCAAAAAAAAAAATAATAATAATAATAACTCAGTTAAAATAGAGAAAGGGTTTCTGGCTATCCTAAAACAAATCTGCCGCAAAATTTTATGGCTAATCTCGCCATATTGCAAATTAGTATCCAAGCGTAGATTTTTGGTCTTGGCATAGAATTTAGAGAGTTGACGAAGAAATTTGACGAAAACTTGTAGTTTATGTTTGCCAAAGTTTGGAAGCTCTAACTGCAATAATAAGAGAGTTCTGGAATATTTTGGAAAAATCAATTGGTTTATTGCACAGAACTAAATTCTTCGAAAGTTCTATAAATGAGTCACAAAACTATTAAAAATAAAAAGCATTCGACGACTAGAACCTGCTTATTTCTTTACAAATTACTTTCTACACGCATACGTGTCGACAACTTTCATAATAATATAATTACGGGCATTACTGGCTCTATCATTAGCTTATTTTGAAATCTCTATGTTGGTAGGTCATATATAATGGCCAAAACCTTTGTATATTTTCCATTATGAATATAATTTTCGTAAATATCTCCAAAACGGATAATCACAGAAAGACCAAAACGAGAGGTGCACAAATAGATGCTATAACAAACCTATATACTAATTTTCAACGTTCTACGTCCAACCGTTTTTGACTTATGTGAGATACAAACACACTCACACACACGCATACTACAGACTAAAGTTTCTTTTTATACTAATACTAGCAGGCTATGCCCGCTTCGCTGGTCACTATTTTTAAATGAATCATTATAATTAGTGAATTCTCAAAATTGCATTAATTTTTATCATGTGAAAAAGAAAAAAAAAAAAAAAACTCTGATCGGGAAAAATGTTGCACCGGGTCCCCACTGCCTTCGGCAGCGTAGACCCGTGCGTGATGCGCACGCGCGAATGCATATATATGAGCGCCCTAATAATTTTACAAATTCGAAAATATCCGCAATCGATTTGTAAGTATCAAAAACCTCTATGCACCAGTTTTGAACGATCTATCTCTATCTTAATTTTTTTGCCCTACCGCTTCCTCCCCCTTCCCACCCCTCCCAATAATTTTAAAAATTTAAAAATATCCGCAATCGATTTGTAGGTATTGAAAACCTCGATGTACCAATTTTTAATGATCTATTTTTTTTTGCCCCTCTGTCCCCCCCCCCTTCCCGTCCCTTCTAATAACTTTACACTTTCGAAAATATCCCCATTCGATTTGCAGGCCTCTAAAACCTATCTGTACCAATTTTGAACGGCCTAACTGTATTTCTATTTGTTTTTGCCAATAGCCCCCCCCTTACCGCCCCTCCTAATAATTTTACAAATTCGAAAATATCCGCAATCGATTTGTAAGTATCGAAAACCTCTATATACCAATTTTGAACGATCTAACTGTGTTCTTATTTTTTTGCCCCCCCTCTTCTCGCCCCTCCTAATAACTTTACACTTTCGAAAATTTCCCCATTCCAGTTGCAGGCCTTTAAGACCTGTTTGTATCAATGTTGAACGGCCTAACTGTATTTCTATTTGTTTTTGCCCATAGCCCCCCTTACCGCCCCACCCCCTTCCCACCACTCCTAATAATTTTACAAATTCAAAAATATCCGCAATCGATTTGCAAGTATCGAAAACCTCTACGTACCAATTTTGAACGATCTGACACTATTTTTATTTTTTTGCCCCCCCCCTCCCCTCCCCCCTTCTTGCCCCTCCTAATAACTATACACAATCGAAAATATCCCCATTCGACTTGCAGGCCTCTTAAACCTATCTGTACCAATTTTGAACGGCCTAACTGTATTTCTATTTGTTTTTGTCCCATAGCCCCCCTTACCGCCCCACCCCCCTACCCGCACCTCCTAATAATTTTACAAATTCAAAATCATCCGTAATCGATTTGCAAGTATCGAAAACCTCTACGTACCAATTTTGAACGATCTGACACTATTTTTATTTTTTTGCCCCCCCTCCTCCCCTCCCCCTTCTTGCCCCTCCTAATAACTTTACACAATCGAAAATATCCCCATTCGACTTGCAGGCCTCTTAAACCTATCTGTACCAATTTTGAACGGCCTAAATGTATTTCTATTTGTCTTTGCCCCATAGCCCCCCCTTACCGCCCCACCCCCCTACCGCCCCTCCTAATAATTTTACAAATTCAAAAATATCCGCAATCGATTTGCAAGTATCGAAAACCTCTACGTACCAATTTTGAACGATCTGACACTATTTTTATTTTTTAGCCCCCCCCTCTTCCCTCCCCCCCTTCTTGCCCCTCCTAATAACTTTACACAATTGAAAATATCCCCATTCGACTTGCAGGCCTTTAAAACCTATCTGTACCAATTTTGAACGCCCTAACTGTATTTCTATTTGTTTTGGCCCCTTAGCCCCCTCCCCCCCCCTGCTGCCCCACCTGGGGGATGAATTTCTAAAATTCCAGAAATTGGTTTTTAGATAGTTGCATTAGCTATATTTTAGAGCAAAAATTTCACGTATATCTATTTTTTTTTGTTTGAGATATATAGGATTATGCGAAATCACGATTTACGCATGTGAAATCACGTTTTGCCCCCCCGCCCCCCTTGGGGACCGAATTTCAAAAATTCCAGAAACCGATTTTTAGACATTTGTATTAGCTATATTTAAAAGCAAAAATTTTACGGATATCTGTTTTTTTTTGTTTGAGATATGAAGGATTTTGTGAAATTACGTTTTGCCCCCCCTCCCCCCCTTGGGGGGCGAATTTTGTAAAATCGCTTGCGGCGTTGTCTTTCTCGGGTCGTAAACATTAACCGTGCCAAATTTGGTTCCGCTCGGTGAAACGGCCTAGGATTCTATAGCGGACACACACACAGACAGACACACACACACACAGACTCTGCTCTTTTATATATATACTAGCAGGCTACGCCCGCTTCGCTGGTCACCACTTTTAAATGAATCATTATAATTAATGAATTCTCAAAATTGCGTTAATTTTTATCATGTGAAAAAAAAAAAAAAAGAAAAAAAAAACTCTGATCGGGAAAAATGTCGCACCGGGTCCCCACTGCCTTCGGCAGTGCAGACCCGTGCGCGATGCACACGCGCGAATGCATATATATGAGCGCCCTAATAATTTTATAAATTCGAATATATCCGCAATCGATTTGTAAGTATCAAAAACCTCTACATACCAGTTTTGAACGATCTATCTCTATTTTTATTTTTTTACCCTTCCGCTCCCTCCCCCCCTTCCCGCCCCTCCCAATAATTTTAAAAATTCAAAAATATCCGCAATCGATTTGTAGGTATCGAAAACCTCGATGTACCAATTTTGAATGACCTAACTCTATTTTTTTTTACCCTCTGTCCCCCCCTCCCCGGCCCTTCTAATATCTTTACACTTTCAAAAATATCCCCATTCGATTTGCAGGCCTCTAAAACCTATCTGTACCAATTTTGAATGGCCTAACTGTATTTCTATTTGTTTTTGCCCATAGATCCGCCCCCCCTTACCGCCCCTCCTAATAATTTTACAAATTCGAAAATATCCGCAATCAATTTGTAAGTATCGAAACCCTCTATATACCAATTTTGAACGATCTAACTGTATTTTTATTTTTTTGCCTCCCCCCCTCTCCCCTCCCCCTTCTCGCCCCTCCTAATAACTTCACACTTTCGAAAATATCCATTTTCGACATGCAGGCCTCTTCAACCTATCTGTACCAATTTTGAACGGCCTAACTGTATTTCTATTTGTTTTTGCCCCATAGCCCCCCTTACCGCCCCACCACCCCTACCCGCCCCTCCTAATAATTTTACAAATTCAAAATCATCCGCAATCGATTTGTAAGTATCGAAAACCTCTATGTACCAATTTTGAACGATCTGACACTATTTTTATTTTTTTGCCCCCCTCCCCTCCCCCCTTCTCGCCCCTCCTAATAACTTTACACAATCGAAAATATCCCCATTTGACTTGCAGGCCTCTTAAACCTATCTGTACCAATTTCGAACGGCCTAACTGTATTTCTATTTGTTTTTCCCCATAGCCCCCCTTACCGCCCCACCCCCCTACCCGCCCCTCCTAATAATTTTACAAATTCAAAATCATCCGCAATCGATTTGTAAGTATCGAAAACCTCTATGTACCAATTTTGAACGATCTGACACTATTTTTATTTTTTTGCCCCCCCCCCACCCCTCTCCCTTCTCGCCCCTCCTAATAACTTTACACAATCGAAAATATCCCCATTCGACTTGCAGGCCTCTTAAACCTATCTGTACCAATTTTGAACGGCCTAACTGTATTTCCATTTGTTTGTGCCCCATAGCCCCCCCCCCTTACTGCCCCACCCCCCTACCCGCCCCTCCTAATAATTTTACAAATTCAAAAATATCCGCAATAGATTTGTAAGTATCGAAAACATCTATGTACCAATTTTGAACGATCTGACACTATTTTTATTTTTTTGCCCCCCCCTTCCCTCCCCCCTACTCGCCCCTCCTAATAACTTTACACAATCGAAAATATCCCCATTCGACTTGCAGGCCTCGTAAACCTATCTGTACCAATTTTGAACGGCCTAACTGTATTTCTATTTGTTTTTGCCCCATAGCCCCCCCTTACCACCCCACCCTCCTACCCGCCTCTCCTAATAATTTTACAAATTCAAAATCATCCGCAATCGATTTGTAAGTATCAGAAACCTCTATGTACCAATTTTGAACGATCTGACACTATTTTTATTTTTTTCCCCTCCCCCCCTCCCCTCCCCCCCTTCTCGCCCCTCCTAATAAATTTACACAATCGAAAATATCCCCATTCGACTTACAGGCCTCTTAAACCTATCTGTACCAATTTTGAACGGCCTAACTGTATTTCTATTTGTTTTTGCCCCATAGCCCCCCCCTTACTGCCCCACCCTTACTACCCGCCCCTCCTAATAATTTTACAAAATCAAAAATATCCGCAATCGAGTTGTAAGTATCGGAAACCTCTATGTACGAATTTTGAACGATCTGACACTATTTTTATTTTTTTCCCCTCCCCCCCTTCTCGCCCCTCCTAATAAATTTACACAATCGAAAATATCCCCATTCGACTTACAGGCCTCTTAAACCTATCTGTACCAATTTTAAACGGCCTAACTGTATTTCTATTTGTTTTTGCCCCATAGCCCCCCCTTACGCATGTGAAATCACGTTTTGCCCCCCCCCGCCCCCCTTGGGGACCGAATTTCAAAAATTCCAGAAACCGATTTTTAGACATTTGTATTAGCTATATTTAAAAGCAAAAATTTTACGGATATCTGTTTTTTTTGTTTGAGATATGAAGGATTTTGTGAAATTACGTTTTGCCCCCCCCTCCCCCCCTTGGGGGGCGAATTTTGTAAAATCGCTTGCGGCGTTGTCTTTCTCGGGTCGTAAATATTAACCGTGCCAAATTTGGTCCCGCTCGGTGAAACGGCCTAGGATTCTATAGCGGACACACACACAGACACACACACACACAGACTCTGCTCTTTTATATATATAGATATATAGTTGAAAAGAGTAAAAAAATAAAATAAAATAATGAAAAAGTGAGTTTACGGCAAATGAGTTGTCAGGAAAGTAAGCTGTCAGGAAGCAGCAGTCGGGAGAGAAAACTCTCTGGAAAACGAATCTGTCGGGAAAGTGAGTTGTCGGGAAAGTGAGCTGTCGGGAAAGTGAGCTGTCGGGAAAGTGAGCTGTCGGGAAAACGAGCTGTCGGGAAAGTGAGTTGTCGGGAAAGTGAGCTGTCGGGAAAGTGAGCTGTCGGGAAAACGAGCTGTCGGGAAAGTGAGTTGTCGGGAAAGTGAGCTTTCGGGAAAACGTACCTGTCGGGAAAGTGAGTTGTCGGGAAACTGTACCTGTCGGGAAAGTGAGTTGTCGGGAAACCGTACCTGTCGGGAAAGTGAGCTGTCGGGAAAACGTACCTGTCGGGAAAGTGAGTTGTCGGGAAACTGTACCTGTCGGGAAAGTGAGTTGTCGGGAAACTGTACCTGTCGGGAAAGTGAGTTGTCGGGAAACCGTACCTGTCGGGAAAGTGAGCTGTCGGGAAACCGTACCTGTCGGGAAAGTGGCGTCGGGAAACTGACTTGTCGGGAAACTGAGTGTCGGGAAATCGACCTGATCCCGTTTTGAGATTTCCCTGCTTTTCAATTAACTGAAATTGACTACTTATTTTGAAAAAAGGGGATTTAGTTTAGCTTCTACATGTATAAGCAGAAAGTAGAAGAGACGGAAAAATTTCGATTTCCGGTTTTCGATGAATTTACACGTTTTGAGATTTCCTTGCATTTTTATTACCTGAAACTGACTATTTATTTTTAAAAAAGTGGATTTATTATTATATCCTCTGCATATATAAGAATAAAGCATAAGATTCAGAAATTTTTTTAATTTTCGGTTTTCGATGAATTTACACGTTTTGAGATTTCCTTGCATTTTTATTAACTGAAATTGACTACTTACTTTTTAAAAAAGGGATTTATTATTCTGTCTTCTGCATATATATGAGGAGAAAGTATAAGATGCAGAAAAATTTTAGATTTTTCGGTTTTCGATGAAGTTACACGTTTTGAGATTTCCTAAACATAATTCAATCTTGTTTAGAAAATATCTGTCTTTTTGTGCTCGAACACTGTACTTTATGAACCATTGAACTTAATTTAATCCGAACTTGATATTTGGTTGGACCTTGGTTTGAATTAGTGCCTATCAGCTTTTGGGTTATATCACCGAACACGGGACGCTTCCAAATTGCGATTACCTCTCATTTCAGAAAAAGCTCAGCATTTACAGTTACAGCATGTCAGCATACCAAACTTAGTAAAATATATTAAATAAATCACTGCTGATTCACTTTTGAATATACACTAACCAATTGCTTCACTTTTCTCGAGGTACATGTCATTAGATCAAAACTGGACGTCAAAACTAAGTTTTTGGCTGAATGCAATATTTCTATTAGATATAATTCTAATTTCATTTTACAAGTGATCGGTATCTGCTATGTAAACATTATGTGAATTGGCAATATCAGTATGATTTACGAATTCTACATTTTGCTCGACTTTGTGTTCTACAAATCTGGACAGAAAATTCGCAACCAAATTACATTTTCCTTTTATATATTTAATTTCAAAAGTATAATCAGCTATTGCCGTAAGCCTTCTGCCAATTCTTGAAGGAGGATTAGACAATTTTAAAGTGTGTGTAAGGGTGGCATGATCTGTGAAAACTGTAAATTTATTATTGTACAAGTAACATTTAATGTAATTAATAGCCCATACAACAGCTAAGAGTTCTCTTTCGGTAGCGGAATATCTGGTTTCGACATCCTTAAGTTTCCTACTTGCGAAAGCCACAGGGCAAGGAATGTTGTGTTCATCAAACTGAGCCAAAACTGCGCCAAGAGCAGTAGCAGAACTGTCTGCAAACAAAATGAACTATTTATTCATGTCGGATAAGTACAAAGAAGGCATATCAATTAAAGCTTGTTTTAAGTCTATAAATTCTTTTCCAGCTTCAGGGGTCCAAATAAATTTATTTTTTTTTCTTTCGTGAGGTTTGTTAAATGGATACTTCTATGAGAGAGATCACTAATAGTTCTTCTATAAAAATTTAGACAACCCAAAAAAGATCTGACTTGTTTTCTGGAATTTGATGTTTTAAAATTTTTCACGACTTCAACATTTTTTTTTTTCGCCGGACTGACCTGTCCGGCAATCTGAAATCCCCAAAAAGTTATTTCTGATTTTAAAAAATGACATTTGGAAGGTTTTAGCCTAAGGTTGTGCTGTCGCAATCTATCAAAAACAATATTTAGTTTGTTAAAATGAGAGTTAATGTCATTAGAGGCTACGCAAATATCATGCAGATAGATTTGAATATTTAAGTTTGAAAGGTCCCCCAAAACTACATTAATAAGTCTGTGAAAAGCGGCTGGTGATGAACAAATTCCAAATGGCGACCTAGTCCAAGCAAATGACTCCCGGTGTGTAGTAATGGATGTAATGTGTTGTTGTTCAGGTGGAATCATCTGTTGGAAAAACTCACTCATTAAGTCCATTGTTGAGAAGTATTTGGCCCCAGCTAATGAATCAATTGTTTCGGTAATATTTGGAATGGGGTATGCATTTTGAATAAGTTTTTTGTTCATTTTTCTAAAATCACATGCAAGTCAATAACCACCATCAGCCTTCTTGACCAAAATGACTGGTAAGGAATCCTGAGAATTCGATGGAATCAAAATGTTTACCTCTAAAATAAATTAAGCTGTTTATCCATTTCCTCCCTAAGATTGTAGGGTACCCTGTATGGACTGGATTTAACTGGAGTGTCGTCTGCTAATTTGAGAGTATGCAAAACAGTGTCGCAACCAGGCAACTCTAAAGCTGAATTTGCAAATACATCTGAATTTTTACTCAGAATATCCTTTACTCTTTTTTTTTATTTTAAGTCAAGATGAGAGAGGCCAATGCTTGAATCCCAAGTTAGGTCAGTGTGATCAATTCTCCCAATATTATTATCATCCAAGTAACCAAAAAATTCTTGTGACCCTCCTTACTCACATGGCACAGCCTCTGGTGCATACCCTAACCTTTTACTTTTGTTAATATGTAAATTTTCCTCTCCAAAAATAAAAATGTTTACAAACAAATAATTTGTATTACAAATAGCATAACTAACTAGGGCTGAATCAGAAACACGGGTATCTACTGGTAAAATAAAAACAAAACCCGAATCAAATGATAAATTTTGTCTACAGACTACCTCGACAATTTTTTCTGACCCAGGCGGAATGACATGCTCTGTCTTAGCATAAACAGGAAAAGAGGAGATTCTGTCAGAAAACATTACATGATTTTTTAAATATGATTTTTCAAAAGGAACTACAATGTCTATATTTCTTAAGGTGCTACTGAGAAAATCTACATTAAATTTAAATTTGTCTAAAAAGGGTACTTCTAAAATAGCCTGAAACCTAGGTGACAATTTACCAAAATTATCAGAAAAATTTACATTTTTGATTTTAAAATCCATCTCTACCTGTTTCTGTACAAAAAATTATCCCCCCAACAAAGTTTTGATTTTTATCTGTCTACCAGATTTAATACATATTATATCATTAACACAATTTTTCTCCACAATATTGGAAGAACTTCGACAATCTATTAATGCTAATAATTCTTTATTTCCTACTCTAATCTGTATAATGGAAAGAAAATTTTGTATGTTGGGATCTGAGGTATTTGTGCATAATTCAAAAGTGTTCACAGAATCATATGTTATTTAAGTATTGTTTGACTCGACAGACTCTGAACTCAGGTCACACTCACTTGAGCCACCCAGTGCAACCATTTTTAGTTTAAATAATTATTTCTTGGATAAGACCCTTCCTTTCTATAATTGTTTCCACGACTATTACCTTTTGACATTATCCTCCCCACCTATTATATCTTTTTGTAGCATAACTTTCATTATTTTCTTCAATTTCATTTTGTCCCCTTCCTGTATCCCCTTGAGCTCCATAAGAAAATCTATATTTATCCCTCTCATCAGTCTGTTTTTTCCTACAGTCCCTTTTTATATGGCCTGGCTGATTACAATAAAAACAAACTAATTGTTTGGCCTCTTGTTGTATTGTTTGTTTCCTTTTCAGTTCTTCAACCGTTGAGGATAAACTAGAGACCTGTATGGTCAGATCTCCTACAAGCTTTACTAGTGTGTCTAATTGGGCATCAGGAGGATTTTTGTGTTGGTGTGCAGTGTGGTAAATCTGTAGAGTGTTCGAATTTTCAACTAAATTTTTGGTGGCCCTCACTGCCTTCTCCTCATTTTGGGCACCATTCATTAACTCGTCTAGTGTTTGGGGATTTCGGGTTATCACATTTTTAAAAATATTTGGGTTAAGATTTTTTAAAGACATGGCCAATAGCCAGCTTTCTTCCGTTTGTGCCCTGCATTCAGGAAGGAATTTTTGAGCTGCAGTGATAGCTTTCACTTTTTGTTTGGCTTGCGCCATATATTCTTTCACAGGCATATTTTCTGGTAGCTGAAATCTCCAAAATTCATTTAGCAAATCTCTCGGGTCTTTCTCTCTATGAAACCGTTCTTTGAGTATTTTGAGCAAAGCCTTGGAAGTATTTACCTCCTCCTTGAAGCTCATAAAAATCTGTTGTGCAATGCCAGCTAATCGCTGCTGAATCAAGAAAAATTTTTCCTCCTCTGTCCATCCTAGATACTTCGCACACTCATCAACTTTCCGGGCAAAATCTCCATGTAGGTAATGACGATCATTATCACTAAAAACAGGGATCACTGACAAACTGTCTAGTAAGGCAATCCTCCTTTGGGACATAAAAAAAGATTTTCCTCCACTGTTCAATAAAACTTGTGCAGCCGCACTGATATCTGCCCCATTTCCCTGTATATTGGCGCCTGGAGATTGACCATCTTGGTTATCAGACTCGTCCTCACTTCCCGACATGGCTAGTTTATGTAAACTACACTCTATCCCAAATCGAAAAAGAAAAAAATATTCACCTAACTCCAATCACAATTTATACACCAATTTAAAAATTTAACAAATTCATTTACCATTTTTTTCTTTTTTTAAACTTAAATTTCACCAAAATATGCAATTTATTGCACTTTAACAATATTAATTTAACTTTTACCCACCCCAAAACAAAACAAAAATTTTCCACAAAATTTATGGAAATATAAATCATTTCAATAAAAGAGAATACATGTTAAGAGCACCCCTTAGATACTGGAATGTTTCATTGTAATAGGACTCGGCACCAAAGTTGTTGCGCCTTTTATTTTCACTTAATATTATTTGAAACTTATTTTCCCATTTAATCCCGCAATAACCCAACGTACTAACTTTAAATTAAGTGGAGTCGTTGAAACCTAATGAAGCCACTCCAGTATTTCAGACTTTGCTCCAAACACTAGATTCTTCCATGGATCAACCCTGCTCTAATTCCTTTTAACCTTAAATATTTAATTATCAATTCACTAGTAGAAATCAGAAATTTTATATTAGAGCAGAGTCGATTCAATAACAGAAATCATAAATAAAATTTTTAATAAGGTGCATACAGCTGCCTTATGAAAATATCTTTGAACCTGAACTAATTTGATAAACCAAAATTAAGTTTAAAAGCATCCAAACTTTTCAAGCAAAACACTTATACTGTCCTTACAACTACTACAGGCAACTGTAAACACATAAGTTTTAAACCTGAAAATAATATTTAAATTATTTCTTTTTTAAACCCATTTTCACTAGGATTAAATTGTAAATTATTTCCACTGGGATTTACTTTAGGAAAATTTATTTACTTCATAGAATAAAAGAGAAAATAGTCTTAATTAATAAACACACACTTAAAGTTATCATAACTCATCAACTATTAGAGAAAAAAAATAAACAAAAATACAAAAATTAAAACAGCCAAATATTTAACTTCAAGTAAAGGGATATGAAAATTTGTGATTCAGTAGATGCGCTCCGAAACAATTTCGAATACATAATTTTTCTTTTGCACGCATCTATGCTCATGTAGCTTTCCGATCATATAATTTCCGAAACGATTTTAAAATATTATTTCACATACTTTTTTTTGACTTTATAGATGCTCATTTAGCTTTTCAATCATATTTTTAGCACTTTCACATATATATTTTCTTTGTTGAAATACGTAGATGCACTTTTGAATGATTTAATCGAAAACATTTTCACACACGCACGGCTTTTCTTATTTTAGCCCACAACTATTTTTCCTTTGCCAAAATTCGTAGATGTTTATTAGCTGTCAAATCCTTTCGAACATATTTGACACTTATGGCTTTATGGAGATTTACGAGGAAAAAAAAAAAAAGACCATTAAAACATATTTCACACACATATGGTTTTTCTCCTGTTTGATTGAGAATATGGATGTTTAGCTGATTATTAGGGCTAAAAGCTCTTTAAATATAATGTTCACACGAATCATTTTTATCTTGAATGGATGGTTTTAAAGGAATTTAGATGAGACAGTTTGGGACAATGGTCTGGAACAGTGCGTAGATGATCGTTCGTATGATTTAATAGAAACTGTTTTCAAACGTATTTTTCACCTGTATGGCTTTGCTCGGCATTATGGATTCATTGAGGCGTATTTGCATTTTCCTTTTGGGAGAATCCTTTAGAACATATTTCACACACATATATTTAAAACTCCCTTTTGGAAGTAAATTCTTTCGAACATATTTCACACACGTCGGTATTTCTAGTGTGGAATGCGTAGCTGAAAATCCTTTAGAACATATTTCACACACATATGGCTTTTCTCCAGTATGGATGCAAACACTATCTTATAAACTGATCTTATTAGAAAATCTTTTAGAACATTTAAGTAAGTTGATATTTAAAACTCTCTTTTGGAAGTAAATTCTTTCGAACATATTACGCATATGGCTTTTCTCCTGTATGATGAGTGGATGAAACTTTAGATCACTCCTTGAAGTAGAAAAAAATCTTTTAGAACATTCTTCATAGACAAATAGTTGCAGTTGCATAATTGCAGTTTCGATGCTTTTTGTAGTTGATTTTCTCAGTCTTAAAGTTAAATAAACTCTTTTTGGCAAAATCTTTTACAGAACATTTCTAAACAAGGTCGAAACTTTTCCCAAAACGATCATTCTCCGAAGTCCCACATTTAATCTTCTTAAATCGCTGATGCATTCGGATAAATCCTTCTCTCGACCAACTTTCTCTGGAGCACACATTCTCTTTTATTCGAGCTCTCTCGCATAAAACCAATCACTCGCTGCTCGCTGTTTTTTGCTGTCTCCCGGTAAGCCGTTACCCCCACACCTCTTGACCCCCCCCTTCATCTAGAGTCGTGAGAAACGTAGGGGTGTTTACGATTTCCTCGTTCCAAGCCAACTGCCGGGAAAAGAAAAACTTCTGAGCCATCTGCAGTAACGGTTATCGATGGGGTCAGGGCCGGCTCTAACGTTTTTGCCGCCGTAGGCAAACCACAAAAGTGCCGCCCCCTCCCTCCTTCAAGCTTTAAAAACTTTCAAATAAAAAAAAAAATACACATACACACACACACATATATATTATATATCGTAAAAACGATCTAATAGAATTGAGCTAAGTAAATAATACTCATATAATATTTACTACTATTTCTTTTTTTTTTTTTTTTTTTTTTTTTTTTAAGTTAAAAACACAAAATCTTTGGAACTAATACTAGTACAGACAATATTTTCTAAACAGCAAAGAGTAAAGAATGCTAGTAAAACATACAAAATTTTAACCTTAATAAAATAATCTCTTTCGAACCTTTTTTTCTACAAATCTCGAATAACTTCTTGCGTATCTAATTTGTTACTCGATTCATGTTCAATAGCAAACATTGCTAACCCATTGAGTCGATTTTGACTAGACATGGTTTTAAAGTATTTTTTTTATCATTTTTAGTTTAGAAAAAAAAAAATCTTTCTCCGTTAGCAAAAGTTATGGGCAAGGTTAACAAAATTTTTAAAGCAATGCTTAAAATCGGCCCAATGTTAAGGAAGGTAATGAATTTAAGGACGTCAACTGGACATTCTTTTTTTTCAAAAGTGAAGAAAATAAAGAATATTTTACCAGCCAATTTTAAAATGTTAAGATCAGAGGAATCACCATCTGTTCAGTCGTTTCCCAGATCTTTACAGTGTGGTAGTAATTCATTTTTGCACGTGTCTTTAAGTTTGTGGACATTGCATAAAAATTCATTAGAATGATTATGATTATTCAATAAATTTAATCTCAGCTTCAGGCACTGATCGCTGAAAAGCAAAAAAAAAAAAAAAAAAAAAAAAATCTATTTTATATTTCTCTTTTGAATTTTCTATAGATTCATCTACACTTTCATAAGACAAATTTCATTTTTTAGATTGAACATGATGGCCTGATTTAGTCAATTCAAAGTTTTTTTTTTCTATGTCTATTACATTAACTAATTTTCCAGCTTTTAAGATAAAGCTTCCAGCTTTTAAGATAAAGTTTTCGAAGGATTCAACTGATCTTAATTCTTAAAAATAATAATAATAATGAGCTATTTAATAAATCAGTGGCTTGGTATAAATCAAAATCTTTTGTTTCACGTAAGCTTACTTAATCGGATTAATATGATTCAAAATTTTGTATCAAATGACGATCAAACAATAAAACTTTAATTGTTTTATTATACAGTCGGCAGCAAAGTTATTGAAGCACACATCCGCATTTTTCATATATTATATATATTTTTTTCTTAGTTTGATCACTTCTTTTTATCATCAACTTACTTTTTTAAAAACAGTATAAGACTAAGATCATCACTCGACAAATATTTACTTAATAAAACAGTATTATGTGCGCATCTTTTAAGTAGGAATTATTACTAAGTGCTTCAATAATTTTGCTGCCGACTGTAATCTATAAACAACTGCGTCATTTTTAATCATATTATCTATCTCTACATTTTTATAAATGACTTAATAAAGCATCATGAATATTTTCTATTTTAAGAAATAAAGATATTGGGGAATCTATACAAATTTTCCAACTTCGCAATCATTCATTAACTACTAAGTTTAATAAATGGCTGCTGCAATGTACGTGAAATGCTCTGGAATTTAAAGATTTAATCCTTGATTGTACTCCGAATTTGTCGCCTCTCATATCTGAGCAATTTTCATAACCTTGACTCTCATATTTTATAATTTTAATCCAATTTTTTCCCCATCTCTTTTAATAAAACTTTAAGCAGTTCCTTATCAGTAGATCTTTCAACAGGAAGAAAACATTAAAATGTTCATTGAATTTGCATTGAAATTCTGATTGGCCAATGGAAGCATACCTTAACCAAAAATTTATCGCCCACCCCCCATCCAATGAATTTGATGGACGTTATTGCATATAGTGCGACCACGTTTCCTACGACTAGCAGTGAGGTCGAGTCCAAAAGTTTGGAGGGATGCAAAATTGCCCGAAAGATAGTTATTTGTCAAACATCCAGTTATTCGGTGTTCCCTTATCTCTTGTTTTCTCTCAGTCACCCCTATTTTAACACTGGACTCGTTCAATCCGCACTTGCGCAGAGGCTTCCATGGTCGCATGAAATGTGGTTAAAGAATAAATGAAGCATTGTTTTAAATGTGACATCACTGTTACCAATTCCAAATCAAATTTTGCCGTGTTTTTACGGACAACTCAAAATGTCCCTATCTTATGGCTGAGGATGTCTTAGGACGTTCTTTCATACTTAGGATATACTGATAATGCCCTGGGGAGAAAGGGTACCTCCAAATAGTTCCTACATGCCGAAGAACACTGCTAAAAGTGCCCACAATTGGCAAACTCTTGACAAAAAGAGCTTGTTAAACCAGCGAGTGTGCATTTCTCCCTTCGCGTCGCGGCTGCATAAATAATAACTGTACATATTGTACAGAACTTAGAAATTTGTTTATTCTTGTCTGCACTTCAAATTATAGGAATAGGCAGAGAAGCATGTAAATTCTTGTTGTATTTATTTACTTTTTTTTCTATTTATTTATTTTCTTCATTCAATAATCGAAGTATTTTATTTATTTATTTTTTGTAGTTCAGCTGGTTTTGCCGCCCCTACATTTTGTCGCCGTAGGCAGTTGCCTACCTTGCCTACCGCCTAGAGCCGGCCCTGATGGGGTGAATCTTCACGAGCCCCAAATGCTTCTCCAGATTTTTGCCGAGGGGATGCACCACGAGCCCCAAAAAACAGGTGTTATCTGTTTATGTACTCCAAGTACAGTCCAGCATGGCTAGGTGATCAAATTTTAAGATGCTGAAATGGGGACATGTCCCAATTTTTTACTTTGGAAATGGGGACACCATGTATTTAATTCGAATTGTACATCAAAATACAATAAGTATACACTTAACATATGTATGCAATACATAAGCATAGATTTTTTTCTTTCAAGAGCTTCACGCATGTATCTTTATCAGGATTATAACATCTTATCATAATGGAAATTACTTCAACATTTCCATGGTTCGAATAGTCAGAACATGAAGTTATGATTACAAATGAAGCATTTTCTAGTTCTAATGTAAGTCACTTCATTTCCTTCATTCAAAAACATTTTCCACAAAGACTTCACATTTTGTTTGGCCACAAGGGGCCCTAACATATTCCAATCGACAAGTGTCGACTGTAGACTAAGACTAACTGTAGACAAGAACGTCACTTTCGATGGTAAGGCTTCGATAATAAGGCTCCTATTGGAGGAGCTTTAGACAAGCGGGTTGAGTGACGTCACGGATTTCAAGTGACAACTGTTGACGGGAATATGCTAGGGCCCTATAATATGCTGGGTCAAGAGTACTTTCTTTAATATCTTGGGTAGGTAATCGATTTCTCTGAAAGTTTGTGCATGTCATTATGACAAGTAAAAATGTCTTCAGCCAGAGCAATCTTCAAACTGGCATTACTGGCTGTCAAAACTTTTTCATTGTAGACTATGTTTATACAACTGTAGAAGCTCTTCATGTTTTTCTGAGTTAATATGAGAATAAACTTTTTTTTTTTTTTAAACCACTTAAATTGTGAGTAAAACGAAAGAAAACAAAGAAAGAAAAAGTAACAAAATTATGAATATTTAAGAAATTTTTTGCTACTTGGGGACATTTGGGGACAAACGACAGTAAATGTGGTCCCCAATCGCTGTTTTTGTTTTTGGAGAAGGATGGTCGAAATTGGGGAAAGTCCCCGGAAATTGGGGACGTTTGGTCACCCTAAGCATGGCTAACTCCCCCTTCGTTTCTTACCCCCACATTCACATGTCCGCTGGTAAGGATCCCTAACTAAAGATTTTTAAAAAGATGCATTTTCATTGGTCAATCAAAATGTAAACAATCTTTATTTCCGACTTTCCTTAAAATAGCAATTCAGATGTTCGTTTAAAGATCTTTAACTTTAAAGATCCTTAAATTCTTAAGGGTAGCTCAACACCTCTCCCTAAAAGATCGGCAGTTATCTTGTTTTTTTGTGTGTACTGTGATTTTATATTATTATTTTTTCGAAGAAAGTAAAAGTAATGATGTATTTTTCTCAAATCATTATTTATTCTGACTTTCTACATTAGATAATATAGATGCATTTGTGCTGTCTTGATTAAAAAAAAAATTGATTTTACATTATAAATTTCAGCTCTCATAGTTTCGTATGCACTGTGAAAGTACATTTTTTTGTGTTTCGTATTAATACATTCATTGATATTCAATTTTCTTAGTCATTACAGAATCCTCGCTTTAAACGTAAAGATCAGTTGCCGTATTATTACAAACTCGCTTAAAATTAAGGCATTGCTTTTTTCTTTTTAGAAAATAGCTCTTATCAACTTTCGCTTAGCATTGATTGATTCATTGATATACATCGATAGTGTATCTTTTTTGTGTGTTTTTTTGTATGTATTTGTTTCGATTAAATACCATAGCTATTCTCAGATTTTAGCTTTAATTTTTAAGCCTTGTTCCTACAATATATCAAATACATTAACTTTTTCTTATGTATAATATCAGTGTTGTGCACGACTCAGTGTTGTGCAAATCATGAACGCGTTCATGAGTTTAGCTCAAAAATTTTGAGTTTTGAGTTAACTTCGCTCGTTTTTTAAATTATGAACTTGAGTTGAGCGAAGTTCGTTTTTTACACGAATTTGAGCGTGAAAAAGCAATTCAAACTCAAACTCATTTTAAATATTTCTGTCTGAAATATAAAAAGGAAAGTAGAAGAAGAAAAGGACAGAAAAGAGAATACCTGTGCAAAATGGATCCTGGAAAAAAAGCACTGGTAAAAAAGAAGGCCAGAAAAAGGCTCCCGGAAAAAAGGGAACTTTTGCAATTTGCAAATCACAAAAACAATAAACATCAAATAATGAATTTATAGAATTATTTTTATAATAAATTTTTAGAAATTTCAATCAATTAAATTGGTACCACTTTCACTTAGTATACACCTGGGGGAGGGGAGGCTAGCAGCAGATTGAAAGAGAATAATTGTTTTTATATCACTTTCTTACTGATTTTAATGAAACTTTGTCTGTCACTTGCTGTTTAAGACAAAAACACAGTGTCACATATACTTCGAGGGCTGAAGGAGGGGGGGGGGCAAAGGGAATTAATTTTTTGCATATCACATTGTTACCGTTTTTAACGATATTCTGTGTTTTATAACTATCACTTATTCTTTACGAGAAGCACAAGAAGTATTATATGTAGCTTAGGGGGCAAGAGGGTTGTGTAGATGTCAAATAATTATACTTTCACTGAGTTTGCATTATAAATTAAAATTATTTATTTCAATAAATTGATTTATCTTTTGCGTCACGCTATCCAAAACTGCAAGTAAAATCTGTGTAAATATTTTCTTTACGTCACACTACCTCTTTGCGCAAATTTTCACTCAGCTGGATACAATAATACTATGTTTTGGATAGCGTGACGCAAAAGATAAACCAATTTATTGAAATAAATAATTTTAATTTATAATGCAAACTCAGTGAAAGTATAATTATTTGACAGTGTATTTGAAAATTAAAAGCACTGTTTCAATGTGTAAATATACTTTATTAGACAAAACAAAAGTAATTTTAATGGAATCTAAAAACAAATCTTTTAAAATAACACCGAGGCGCCACTGGAATTTTTATATCATTCCTTTTAAAACTGTTATTTTGAATTTGAAATGTGAATGAAAAAGCATCAGTGAGTGTATTTTATATATCTGTCTGATCTTGAAGCTAAAAATATTACGTTTGCATTATAAATATAAATAAAAGTAGAAAGTAAATGGTCAAATAAGAAAATCTATGTATATTTTAACTAATTGCAAAGCGTTACTTAAAATTTGATATCATTATTTTTAAGACTCATATTTCAAATTCTTATAGCCATAAAGTAGCGGCGTCACAAACTTTTAACCCGGTAAGGGGTTTTTGTACTGATAATCTTTACGATGAAAATAACTTTCATAGTACACGTTTATTCGAAATTTTTACCTGTTTTTCAATGTTAAGAAAACAGTAAATTTTCAATAACTTGCGAAGTTCACAAATTAGAATATTAAAACATATAGCGTTCTTGCCAATGTCATAAGTGATATTTTTTTTAATTGGGTTGACCTCTGAGAACATTGTTCTTGAGATAATTTGTACGGAAACTAACAATTTGACAAACTAACAAACTAACACCCTGCAGACGGACATCACACCGATATTGTTATTTTCGGATTCCTCACACCTCAAAACGTTTAAAAATATAAAAATTCAGACATAAAAAAATTTTACGATTACCTAAGTTCCCCATACTTATAGTATGATTGGAAATCAAACGATTTTGATATTCGCTATTCTTTATAAATTGCTTTAAGCGCTAATGAGTACATACATAAAGCAAAAATTAGCAAAAACCGCAAAAATCATAGGAATTCATGTTAGCTTAGATATTTTGAATTGAGAATATGAAATTAGAAACATTCGTCCTTTTTTTTTTTTTTTTGGTATCATTATCGCTATCTTTTTACCCCCCCCTCTCTCTCTCTCCCCCTCCCCCTCCCCCCCCAACACGCCCAATATTTTACATTTTTTCTTACATTTTTAAAGTAGCTATCTGAATCTGTCAATGTAAAGGCCAGTATCCACTTGGGCTCAAGATCAACGCTCAAAACGTCATTAATCACGCTTCCGACACAAAGAGCCAAATGTTTTGTCATCAGTCGTAGCCCTTTTTTATCAGATTGCGCCGTTACCTCAAAGGAAAGCATGCAAAATTGACAAAGATATCTCCCCCAGCCCCTCAATTATCTCAGCAGGGGACCCCGTTCCAGGGTTTTGAGCTGGCGTGAGCTGAGGTGACCACATCAAAGGACTCTGAATAGAAGCCGCCCAGTGAAGTGAGCTCAAATGGAAACCGGACTTTATACTAGTATCAAGATTATTGACAGCTTGATGTGTAAACAGGATCGTTTTCTATCCTTTATTTATTTTTTTATTTTATTTTAGGGACAGAGGGGAGGGAAGAAAGAGGTGTGAGATGACAACACCCCCTACTAGGTTTGAGAAGGTCTATGGGTTTGAGTTGAGGAGGAGACGCAATTGTGATTTTTCTTTCTTCGTTTCTTTCTTATCTGCTGAACAGAATTTCTGGTAATTACAGGCGGTGTGGTGAAATTTGCAGTTCGGTGACTTTGATTTTTAAATGATTTTTTATAAAAGCTTTTTCTCATTCTTCCTTGTTTGCCTGTTGCCTATGTGGGTTCCCTGACATGCAAGTAAACTATTGTATAATTGTAGTTTTGAGACAGGAAGTCGGTCCTATCCAGGACTATACATAATAAGAGATATACATCTCTCTCTATAGTCCTGGGTCCTATCTGTTGTCTTCTCTGAATTGATTTATTGCTGTCGCTTTGAGAGGCAATAAAAATTACTTTGCCCCTTCCCTTTTTCTTATCAGACATGTTGTGAGTATTCTTTTGTCGGTCCTTGAACAAGTGTCGTATGTATAAACAAAACATACGTCTTAGGTTAAAATAAAATGCATTGCTTGAAAAATATGTCCCTTTGTTTGCAGATATTTAAGACTTAATAATAATAATAATAATAATGAATAAATATTGTTATTCAAATAAATGAATAAAATAATCATAAATAAAAAATGTATTACAGAGATTTTTTTCCTCATAAAGAAGTCGAACTAGTTTTAAAATACCATTAGTTTTTTTCATTTTATGGTTTGAAAATAAAATGTTAAAAACTTACAAAATCCTTTTTAGATTATTATTATTTTATTATTATTATTATTATTATTATTATTATTATTTAACAAAAATTATTTTAACTATTGTGAATTTTTTGAATGTAAAGACCAAGTTAAGAAAGAAAAAAAAAGGCATTAGCTAATGAGTAATTTGCAAAAAAAAAATTTCTCGTAGAATTTCATGAAACTTGGCTGCCAGAACTGAAGATAGGTGAAGTGGCGTCTAAATCTCTTAATATTACATAATGAGGCAAAGTATAATGTATGTTAATAAATGTATGACATAAATGTATGTTATGAGAAATATTTTTATCACAAATAATTCAGAGCAGTTTAAAAAATATCATTTATGATACTGGCTTGAGCATCAATAAATACCAACATTTCATTTTAAAAACTTAGAAAATAACTTAAAGTTTTTCATAACGTGCCAAAACATGATGCTGTTTCACATAAATCTGGATTACTGGAATTATTGTTTTTGAAAAAGACACAAAATCGCAGAAAATACTAAAATAAAATATTGACATCAGTATAATTACACGGTAAATTGACCGAGAGGTTCAGCTTTCGAAACTGGTGAACAAGTACCGGGTTCGATTCCTGGTTGTACTTGTCGACCAAGCCATTCGGAGTTTTCCATGGTTTTCACTGAAACTTGTATAAATACAGGCTAGAAAAGGTCACTTAAAAATACCCCCACCTAGAGCATTCCACCCAGCCCTAGGGAACGCATGCAGTCAGTCGGTCTGAACTGTGAACACCTGCATTAACATTGTAGTAAATTAGGGTAAGGAAAATTTATAAAATCTTGTTACCCTTGCAAGTGCGGCATTTTATTTTCAGACCATACCGGTAAGTCGACCGAATTCCTTTCTTTTCTGAATATAGGAGGGATGACCTATATTAGAAATAGAAATTTCTGAAAGTAAATAAGTAATGGGAACGGAGCACAGTTCATTTATGACAGTTAATTTTGTTTCTTATATTAGTGTATCAAAAATATTTTAATAAACATGTGGTCATGAGAAGAATTTACGATCGGCATAAAAA
This sequence comes from Salticus scenicus, assembly GCA_963930645.1. NCBI lineage: Eukaryota > Metazoa > Arthropoda > Arachnida > Araneae > Salticidae > Salticus > Salticus scenicus. The sequence goes on along the minus strand of CAWVNO010001198.1, from coordinate 791,262 downwards.
AATAAAATGTCACGAGACATCACCAGAAAGAAAGAAAGACAAAAAAAAAATCACCGGTAAAAAAGTCATACAGAAAAATAGTCACCAGGAAAGAAAAGGCACCGGAAAGAAAGTTACGTGGAGAAAAAGTCACCAGAAAAAAACCTATTAAAAATATAAATAAATAAAAATGCCTTTTCAGTGTTGTCTTATGTTTTACAAACTTCTAAGAGTATTTTAGAGTGAATATGGCATCATTTCGTCTTTCTGTTTGTTTGTCTGTTAACTTTTATGATCACGCTTCAATTTCCACTAATATTTATTGAATAACTTGAATCTAATTTTAATCAAGTTGTCTATGGCATATTCTGTGTTGAAAATGGTATAATTAATGTGTGTAGAAGGACTTGCAAAACATTTCTGATGCATTAAAGTCAATGATCGGTATTTTTAAAAGCATTATGTTAATTACTTAACATAATATAGGAAACACTTTGTGTTCTTTGCAGGTAGTAAAAAAGGGCCTCTGTCTATTTATTCTAGGAAAAACTCGGCAAAAGGATGTTTAAATGAATATAAAAAAGTATTATTTAGAAAATTAAAACAAATAAGAACAGCTGGAAATAATTCTTCAGTAATATAATATATACCTTTTTCACTGCACATCCATAAAAGAACATTTGCATGAGAAGATGTATAATCGAAATTTTAGTAAACAATTTTGAGCCTTACAAGTTTTATTTTATACGAATATGAATTTATGTAATATTATATAAACTAACAATTAATAATGTAATGTTATTAGTTTTAAAATTTTCAAAATTAGTTTTAATTTATAATGTAATAGTAGTGTAAAATAAAATATCACATGCTTATTATTTATTGAAAATAATAAATAAATTTTAAAATAGCACAAAGATAGAAAAGTGAAAAGAATCACATTTTGAATGTAATAAGTTTCTGATTTTTTTCTCTTTAGAAATTACATTGAGAAAAAAATATATTTGTACAACCTTCATCTAGAACGAATAAGTAGGCATTTTATGAATCTCTGAACTAAGAACTTTAGATTTCTGAATTATGCGTATAAGGTAAACGAATAAACTGGATAGAAGAAATGATCGAGAATTTATAAATACCAATAAAACTTTATTAGTTTTCAATTTCTTAATGTATAACAAGTTTTTAATTTCTTAAAATATTTTTATTGTTCTTGTTATGTCCTGTACGCAAATTAATTATCTAAAACACAAATGAACTAGCAAATGATAGCCATATCAGTTTCATGATTTTCAGATTCCACACATCTCAAAACGTGTAGAAATCTTAAAAAACCGAGAATGAAAAATTTTCTGACTAATTGAAATCGTCTTACCTATGGTATGATGGGTCATGAAAAATAATGCATGGATTGATAACTATTATACATATATGCATATATATGTATATAGAGAGAAATGAAGACTTTTTTTTCAAAAAAAAAGTTATCACAGGAAACTTCTTCTGCTGAAGAGGTGCGAGATTTTCTAAAAGATCTCTCCTACGGGAAAGTAACGCAATTTGCTTTTGGCAATAATGAAAAAAAAAAAAAAAAAAAAAACTATTTATTCAATACAACACAAGTTTGCCATCAAGTGCTTCTGTTGAAAGACTGTTCAGTGCTGGTGCCGAGGTTTTTGGAACGAAAAGAATAAATCTCTCAGATGAAAATTTCGAAAAAAATCTGTTATTAAATGTAAATAACAAACATCAATGATGAAATGTGTGAAAATGTATCCAATTGAAAGACTCTGCAATCAATATTTTGTATTTTTATTATTCATACTAGCAGGCTTTGCCCGCTTCGCTGGACATTAAACTTAAATGAGTTGTCAAAATGCCATATCTTTATTAATAACCTAAGTTCTCGCTGTGATTGGTAGAGGTTTTCTCGCTCGCAACATGAGGAGTCTGGGTCCCCACTGTCTTCGGCACAACTTACCCACTTCTTACTTCCCCTTCCTCAGCGGGTGAGTTCGAAGTTTTGCAAAATCCCACTAATGTACATAATGCGTACACTTAATCAATATCCACACACCAAAATTCGCCATTCTAAGATAATTCAAAGCGAATTCAAACGGAAAAACATGTTTTTACACATGTTTATTGCCCTCCGACTCCGAGAAGGGGGGGGGGGGATTTCGAATTTCGTGAAATGCAGTTACAATAAGTGCCGGATGCATACAAACAATTTACACACCAAATTTCGTGACCACAGAAGTCTTTAATAGACAGTATTTTATAAATAAATAAATACAAAAAGCACAGCTTAAGTATCGGAACCCTTTGGTGACTTTAAATATTTTAATCCATTTTTGCGATGAACTGAATTGGCTATATCAATTGTGCAATTAAAGATCTTGGCGAGAAACGTCCGAGCTACTTCGGTGCCGAATTTCAAATTTTGCTAAAGGGATCCAATACTAAAGCTGTTCCATATCGAATCTGGGTTGAAAACGAAAAATGTTTAAAATAAATTAGAAATATCAGACCTATATTTATAAATTTGATACCGAATGAAAGGGGCAATTTTTCTGAATCCAGGGGTTCAAACAGTTTTTCGATGCGACAATTAGATTTTTAAAAAATAACTAAAGTATGAAATTTAAGTGGCAACGGAAAAACGGATAAAGGGAAAAATAAATTAGAAATATCAGATCTATCATTACAAATTCAGTACCAAATGAAAGAAGTGATTTTTCTGAATTCTGGGGTGTAAACAGTTTTTCGATACGACAATTAGATTTTTTAAAATTAACTAAGGTATGAAACATAGATGGCAACACTTCATTTCAATCTTTTCATAATTTGTAGTGCGAATCACGCGAATACAAAAGTCTTTAACTTAAAAAATTATTTTTATATTTTATTTTTCCATTCAAAGCATTTTAGTGAAAAAATATTTATGGCGCATGCGCAGGCGTTTTTTACCCACAATTTAAACACTAATCGTAATTTTGAAAATTTCTATAGATATAATTTCAAGTTGGCTGAAGACCTAATTTTTTGCCAAGCGCCGTTGAATTCCGTCCAGCCGTTCTCGAGTGATGCCCGGACAAACGTGTTTTAGTCTTTTACCCCCTAGGGGGGAACGGGGGGTAATTTCTGAAAAGTTGATAGATATAATTTTAAGTTGGGTCAAGACCAAAATTCCTGCCAAGCGCCGTTGAATTCCGTCCAGCCGTTCTCAAGTGATGCCCGGACAAAAAAAGCGACATTCGGACACGATGACACACACACACACACAGGCAAAATTTTCTGAAGTCATTTTCGGCTTTCATGGGGTGTAAAACGTGAAGATATCGCAAAATTTTTCGATTCCGACAAATTTACAGACAAAAGTCTGATTTTATAAATATAATATAGATTTTAACAGTCTATTTCATGTCTCATTTGCTTAAAAAAAGCTGTACTGTTTTATTTTACGCTCGTATAAACCGACGACTAAACACTTTGAGATTTTTCTTCCCATGGGCAATTTATGCATCCTTTGTGAATTTAACAGTTACTTTCTATTTAATAAGTTATTTATTAATTATTAAATTACATATTATTTAAATTTATTATTAACATTTTAATTACGTTTTGAGTTTCCTTTTGAATTAGCTAAATATTTTGAACACAATTTACTGGTTTGTCTTAGGGACCGTGGATGAAATATGATAAATCGTCAAATGGCGGTCCCCAAATAAAAAAATGTCAAAACCTACTTGATTTTGAAATTTTATTTTATTTTTGCATACTTTATATAAAACACATGTTTATTCCTTTATAGTACGCTAAATAGCAAGCGAAATTTTCAAATGATTTATCCAAGAACTCAAAGCCGACATTGACTGTGGTTTAATCAAATAAAGACTAATTAAGTCAAACCATTACACTACTTAATATATATATATATATATATATATATATATATATATATATATTTTACTTCAAAACAAAGGAACCTCTAAATGATGGAATTTTTCTCCTATGCGTATAAAGAAACGTATTGGAAATTTGAGAATAAAAACTGCACAAAAGCAGTGGGTCCACTATTCAGAAGTGTCCGTTAAATAATTTTTTCTTACAATTAAATGAATAAGTTATAATTAATAGTTATAAGTTTAATTAAGCATTAATTTAAGAATGTTCATGGTAATTAGTAATTAAAAAAAATGTAAATTACCTATAAAAGTGCTCATAAAGAATAAAATCTATTTAGAAAAGGGGAAAAGAAAAAATGTACGTGAACTGAGTGCGTTCATTTCTTTCAGACATGAGTTTCAAGGCGAACTAACTCATTTTTTACACGATGAACTTGAGTTTGAACTAGTTCGTTTTTTTCGCGAACTTGCACAACACTGGACAAAATTTCACTTAAATGTGCATTAAATGGAAACTTTTTACTGTAAAAATGTCAGACCAGTTTTAAAATATCAATTTTGATGCCGGAATGAACATCAGTAACTATAAATATGCTACTTTGAAAATTTCGCAAGTTATTGGAAATTTACGAATTTCTTAACATGGCAGTATGGGGCAAAATTTCACATAAACGTCAATTTTGTGAGATATTTTCATCGTAAAGATGTCAGACTACTTTTGAAATATTATATAGGATACTGGCATGAATATCACTATGAATTTTCCAATATAAAAATTTTGTATGTCATGAGAAATTTACGAATTTCTTAACATGGCAGAATAGGGCAAAATTTCACACAAGCGTCAATCTTGAGGGATATTTTCATCGTAAAGTTGTCAGACCACTTTTGAAATATTAATATGGAAACTGACATGAATACCGTAGAGAATGAATTTTCTAATTTAAGAAATTCGTAAGTTATTTGGAATTTACGATCCTCTTAAAATGTCAGAAGAATACAAAATTGAGCATAAACGTCCATTTTCAGGATCATAATTATATCAGACAACTTCGAAATAACATTTATGATACTTGTATATGAACATGACTGATTACAAATATTCTAATAGGAAAATTTCGTAAGCTATTCGTTATTTAAGATTAAATTCAGACACACACTTATCATGGTATAGGTTGAATACATGGTAAGTAAAAGGCTCTAAGGCTTATAAGACTAAAGGTATGATAAAACCGAAACAATAAATATTTTAATAATGTGCACATTGCGTATTATTTTATTCGGACCTAGTTACCGCACGGGGCAACAAGTCGGAGACTTTGTAATTCAATTATGAAAAAAAGAAAAAAAAAAAAAAAAAAAAAAAAATAGAATAACGCCCCCCGTCGAGCCATGTATGCTGAAAGTTAACAGACACCAGTTTATGTAAAAGTGCAATTAATAAAAACTTTATGAAATTCTGTTCATTATTTTTTTAATTAGAGCTGCCACGAAAGTTTTTTCGCGTACACAGACAGTAAGACATTTTTAAAAATGATCAAATCCTCTTCAAGATCTTTCAAAGCGTATGAATCAAACAAAAACTGGAAATAGAAAATTTTTATGAGTCCGATATATGTATTTTTCTTATTAAAACAGAGGAAAGTAAAACTCTGGTATATAGCTTATTAAAAATGAAATAATGCGGTGTGTCACTCACGCGACTTTCTCTTATCCTGCATTTCAAAGCTATAAAAATAGATTTCGTATTTAAACGTAAAATAAATAAGGTAAGATAATACAGTTCACTTTAGTTTAAAAATAAGCTAAAATAGGTTTACGGAGAGTATTTGAGATATAATTGAGGGGATTAAAAGGGGAGTTTAGGGGCCGGCAGTCCCAGCTACCCTCAATCCCCTGTTTAATTATAATGCCTACATTTATTTAGAAAAAAAAATCAACTCTGTTATTAATTTGCCTTGAAACAAGCCAAATTTAATCAACTTTTTAAGTGGCGATTAAGAACCAACTCCAAAATACAAATTTGAATGTCATGCATTTTTTTTTTTTTTTTTTCGTTGTTGTAAGTTATGTTGATAATTTATATGCATAGAACCATAACAAAATAGAATCTTAGAATTGATATACATGGAAATAAAACGCTAAAAATTTCACTTTCATTTTCAGGGCACCTCAAAACTTGATATTATACAAAACACGACAGTGAAAAAACAAACTTAAAAGAAAATACTCTATGTACAGTGTAGGAATGAAAAATTAATTTTTCTACCTGAACAGCGTTCATCGACATAGTGAAATATAACAATACATTTGCATCAACTACATTCAATGGAAAATAAATTCAGCTTAATTTTGAAGTGCTCTGTATACTGGTTATAAACATATACATATTACGTTGTGTACTTAAATTTAATCTTGGATCCAAAACACATGACACAAAATGAAATGCAATTCCAGCAATTTAAAACTGTAACCATAATGCATTCAAATACTTTGGGTAGCCCTATAGATGAATAATGAATTATTTCCATATCACATGCCACGCAAACATGCTTTGTTGCATGAAAAAGAAAAAAGAAAAAAAGGTTCATTCCATTTTTTTAAGGCAACCTATAGATGTTATACTGTTTTAGAAATTTCTTCCATAGATATGTATTTGAATTCGCTTGGATGACCCATGAACTCTTTGCTTGATCTCAATGAAAAGTTTAATGAAGCATTACAACATGATATAGATATAAAATATCAAGTCTCGTCTTCCTGCTACTATTTGTTCTTGATATATGCTGATAACACACACACACAGAGATTAACCGCTATAAAAATATGTTTTTTAGATTCAGGGGACTTCATAACTTATAAATACAACAAAATCTCTGTTTTGAAAATTTCACCCTAAAACAATACTTTCTCCTTTTCTAACATATGGGTAAGTAAGAAACTAAATAATTTGATGTGGTATTCACGAGTCCGTTTCTGAAATTTAATGCTACAAATACAGATTAGAGATTAAGCGGTAAAATAACGAAAACTGTTATATAAACCTACGTTAAAAAAAAAAAAAAAAAAAAAAAAATCAAATTAGGTTTCGGAACAACTTTATTTGACAAATATATTTGCGTGAGGAGGGTGGGGTACAGACCTTTCCCCCTCCTCTTGATTAATGTAACTACATTTACACAGAATTGAATTTTGTTGTTAAATTTAGTTCATTTAAAATTATTCAGACAACTTTCATGTTCACTGTTTCTTGAAACTTATCAATCTTTTTTAAACTTTTCAAGTAACAAACATATTAACTTCAAGAAGCGTATGATATGAATTGCCTGAAATTGTTGGTTTTAGAGTCCTACTCTGAAAAGAGACAAAACGCTAAAAACTTGACTTAGGAATTCAGGAAACCCCAAAACGTGTGAATATATAAAAACAAGCGATGAATATTTATCTTTAAAAAAAATTGTATTTATAATATAGGCAACCGACCCGCCCCCCCCCCCCCCTTTATGAAGAGCAATATTTTTTCCTTTAAAAAACTAGTCATTCAATTTTATCTTTACATATTGGTTATGTTTTCAGAAAATAAAAAGCATGTCAATGTATACGGTCTCACTAAAAGTTATTTCTATCTAGGGCCTTTGTATCAGTTAAACCGAAACTGCTCTCTCTTCTGCATCTCTCTTCAAAAGTACATAAAAAAATAAACCAGGTTCTTGAAATCGCAAACTTTTTGGAAATTTTTTCTTAAAACACCTGCTTTTCCGAAAGTGCTAGAAACAATCCCTTTGCACTACAACTTTATTTGACACAGTAACAGAATTTTATAAATGAGACTGAAAGGGAAATCACGTTTCATTATTTAGGAGAGTTTTTAAAAATGTAACTATTTCTTTCACTAACATTCCTTCACATCCCCCACATTGTTTATTTTGTGAAACATTCTCATTACAAGAGTAATATGAAAAAGTAAAATATCTGTATATTAGTAGATTTTAATTGTTTTTTGACGCACACAATAAATTAAAAGTATAATTGAAATACACTTAAAAAAAAAAAAAAAAAAAAAAAAAAAAAAAAATGTCCTATGTATTACAACTACGTATTTTATATTTATACTTGACTTCAACAATTTTTCGGAGAATAACTATAAAATCAAAAGTACTTTTATGTGATTAAGCGCACAAAATTAATGTATATTCTATTTCGTATTAAATGAAAACTAGAGGAAAGTAATTATTTTTATTCGTATTAGTGAGATATATCAGCTAGTTAACCCTTTCATTTCCCGTGATGCCAATTGGAATCATAACATTTCAGATTTACTTTCTTATTATCTAACGCTCCCGCTGATTCAAAATGAACAAAATTAAAATCTATATACATTTTCCCACTGAAAAAAAATATATTTTAGATAATTTCACTATCCTTGTTGATAAATATATAAAGGTATATTTTATTCTATTCTGATAATAATATCGGAATCAGTTTCCTGTTTTGGGCAATTTAAGTAAATTAACTGTTTGAAATATCTTTTAATTTAATCACATTAAAAACTGAGACAGATAATATACACTAAAAATATACATTTTAAAATATTAAAAACACAAAACACAAATTTATACGTTTCGAGCCTTTTACAGGCTCCTCATCAGTAAAAAACATCAAATGTAAATGTTGAGATGAACAACAGACTTTCATTAAGTGAGTACAACGTATTCATCTGGAACTGCGCATGCCTCATTAAGTGGCGAAAAAGTGTGTTTTTAGTGTATATTATCTGTCTCAGTTTTTAATGTGATTAAAATTTAATTTAACTACGAGACGGAATGATTTTTAAATATTTTAAATCTTTTATTTTATTTTTTAATGTTTATAATTTGTATTTTAATTAATTACAATATGTGTTTCTTCCAAAATTTTGATTTTTTTTTTTTTTTTTTTTTTTTTTTTATAGAAAAGTTGTGATTTTAAATGGCAACAGTGGTTATATTAAACATAAATAAACATCTATCAATTGCTTTGTTAGCTATATTAATTCGCTCTCTGCTATTACTCCTATTTAAAAAAAGAAAAAAATTATATATATTACCTTTGAAATAAATTTATGACTAAATATAAGATTTATTGTTTTATGGATGGAAAAAGTTGGGAATGAAATGGTTAAATATATGAATTAATTTTAGCAGCAAGATACAGATGTATAGATAATTCTCATTAAAGAAAATCAAATTACACAGAACAAGTAAAACATTGTTCATGTAGCCGGTGCTTAATTAAAAAATTGACGTACAATTAATATTTAAATTTAAAAGCCTCTTCATGCATCATACTACTAATAAAACTGGTATAATGATTTCATTAATTTTTATGATGTATAAGGAAGTTTTTAAATATAAATACATTTAACAGATATATAATTATAATACACACACAAAAGGAAAATTCCTATCAATTTCAAATATTTCGAAATTAAAATAACATGAAAAATCACTTTATTAGCATAAAAATTAATTCTACTCCTGCAGAGGGCAATAATAAAATATATCTAAAGAAAAAAGACGCTCACGGTTGTGTAGGTTAAGGTCAATTGACTATGATAGGGTCCTAGACCTATGAGTGGAATGCCCTCCATGTGGGCCTTTCTTAGAGGTCCTAACCTATATTTATGCGAGTTTCGAAAAAAACACGAAAAACTCCGAACGGATAGCTAGACGAGTGCTACCTAGGATCAAACCGGGCACTGCCAGTCTTTCAGCTTTGAGCACAGAGCAGCTCGGCCACAAGACGTTCAAAGACTCACCCAGGAAAAAAAAAAAAAAAAAAAAAAAAAACTTTCATAAATTAAATCCTTTTTTGATTTGCTAATATATTCAATAGTATTATACAATTTCGATTCACCCTTATTAATTTAATAAACATTACTTCCACTCTAATGACTTCCTCTTAGAATGAAAAATTGGTAAAGTCGAGAACATAGGAGTGTTCTATCTATACAAATTACGATATTTATGATTGTATTGAATTTTTGCAAAAATACATGTACTTATCCCATAGAAATTTTTAATATAAAAGATTACACGTATAAAATTAAATATTGTCTAAAAATAAAGGCATTTTTGAATTACTTTATTTTTATACAGTAATTATAAAAATTGTATATTAAATTATATATACAATTGTATACAAATTATATATTTTGTAAAGGAGGCATTCAAAAATGCCTCCTTGACATCTTAAGAATACATAAATGTGTGTGTGTATATTTATTTTTTTCTGTAACCCACATAAACCATTTTTTTTTTTTTTTTGTTTTTTTTTTTAGAATGATACCACTTTTAAGCTACTCCTCTTATTACAAACATGTTAAAAGTGCAGGAAAAATCCCAGGTGGCTTTGAAGCCACTAAGAATTTCGACTAAGTTTCAATTTTATGAATTTCGATTTAGGTTTATTAAATTTAGCATCTCGGATTACGACGGTCTAACGAATTTATTTAAAATTCAAATTTTGCAACTTTTACTTAAACACAAATCAGTATATAATTAAATGAGAATAAGTTTAAATCTACTTACCCTATCTGCCAGATTTCCCGGGTGAAAGTAAAACTAGAACTGCCAATACATAGACTCAGATCTCTAAATTCTGCTTAGCAAACGATTTATTGTTACAATCCTAATTTATGTTATTTGACTCGAATAATGACGAATAAGAATTATATGAAGAAAGTTTGTTTGCTGGGTTTTAGATGCATTGCATCTCTCTTCGATTCGATTCGGCGACTGACTCAATCAGCTCCGTTGGACACACAAGAGTTCTGTTCTGCGCATCGTATCCTGCCTCCTTCTCCATTCTCTTCCTCCCCGACATCCTCCGGGGGGGGGGGCTGAGCATGGCAGACTGGCAACTCGATTCACCGGTCTTTTGATGACTCCAGATGGTGTCTTCAGAGTGACGATTATTACGATGCCATCATCTCCAGGATGCAAGTCCAGAATTCTGGCCAAGTTCCACTGTGCTGGCTGAATAGAAGGTTCCAAGACCAGGACTAGTTCTCCGGGATGCAGATGGGTAACACCGCTTTTCCATTTGGCTCTAGAATGTAGAGTGGTAAGGTAAGATTTCGTCCAGGTGTTCCAAAAGGACTTGTTGATCTGCTGAAGGAGTTTCCATCTGGAAGAAAAACTGGTACAAAATGGATTAGTTGGGTTGGGAGATTGTTCAGGAAGCTGGAGAAGCGGAGCCCCAATTAAGAAGTGTCCTGGTGTAAGTACTAAGAAATTATTGGGCTCGGTGGAAAGTGGGACTAAGGGGCGAGAATTTAAGCAGGCTTCAATGTTAGTTAGAATCGTAGCACACTCCTCAAACGATAGGCAACTGCCTTTACATGCTTTAATTAAATGGCGTTTGGCCAATTTAACGGAAGATTCCCATAGGCCGCCAAAGTTAGGCCCGTAAGGTGGCATAAAATGCCAATGAATTTGTCTATTTGCGACAAATTCCTGAATAGTGTTGGTTTTTGAAAGTGTCACGAGTTTCTTCAAATGGGCATGGGCACCAACAAAGTTGCGTCCGTTGTCAGAATAAATGTCAGTAGGATAGCCTCGACGCGCTATGAATCTTTGTAGGGCATATAAAAAATGTTCAGTTGCTAAGCTCGTGACTAATTCGAGATGAATTGCCTTGGTGCTCATGCAGATGAATAGGCAAATATAGGACTTAAATTTTGTTTTTGTTCGTTTATGTTCACACTTTGTTTGAATAGGGCCTGCATAATCAAGGCCAACATGTTGAAATGGTCTACAAGGGTTGACTCTTGCACTGGGAAGGTCACCCATCATTTGTTGAATTGGGGTCAGTTGGACTTTGGCACATGTGACACATTTACGAAGCTCTTTTTTCACAGTGGATCTACCATCAGGAATCCAGTAAGACTGGCGAATGAGATTTAATACTAGGTCGACACCTCCATGAAGACTATACGTGTGAAAATGTCTTATTAATGTCGATGTAAAAGGGTGATTTTTAGGTATGAGTATTGGATGTTTAGTATCATAGGGCAGAGTGATGTTTTTATCAATTCTACCTCCCACTCTCAATAGATTTTCGGAATCAAGAAACACATTGAGATTTTTTAATTTACTGCTGTTTGCCACGAGTTGGCCGCGCTGCAAAAGGGCGATTTCTGAAGCAAAGGACCTTTGTTGGACGAATTTAATAACGAGTTTTCTAGCTTCTGAAATTTCTTGTACTGAGACTGGTCCTTTCAATTTTGTAGCATTTCTAATATTATTTATAAATCGCTTCATAAATGCAATTACACGAAAAAGTTTATTACTTGATGAAAATTTTGAAACCAAATCCTCTATAACGGATTCGTGCTTTGGAGTTGACTCTATTAGTCCAGGAATTCCCACAATTGTACATGGGACTGAGGTAGCAATCTTGGACTCATGATCTGAGACCGGAATCTTTGACCAATCAGGTCCAGACCACCACAAGTTAAAGTGGTTTAATTTGTCGGGTAACAGCCCACGGGTTGCACAGTCTGCTGGGTTAAGTTTGCTTGGTAAGTGATGCCATGATGTGGGGTCTGTGAGAGCCCTAATTTTGGTTACTCGGTGTAGGACATATGTGTTGCCCTTTAAGGGTGGATTTAAAATCCAACTACGGGCGATTGTTGAGTCTGTCCATAGGAGAATGTCCTCAACCTGATAATCCAGCGAGCTCTGGACGACTGCCAAAAGTTCCGAGAGTAATACAGCCGCGCATAGCTCCAACCTACGCAAGGTAATGGGTTTTAAAGGAGCTACACGGGTTTTAGCTGCAATCAATTTTAAAGATGAGTTCTGACTTGGGCGTATATAAATTACGGCAGCATATGCCTTTGTTGACGCATCACAAAATCCCAGAATCTGGAAAATAGGTTCGGACTTCAGGTCTAAAAATCTGGGTACTGACATGGCCTTAAAGGAAGCAATTTTTTCATAAAATTCGTTCCACCTGTTTTGAATGTCTGGTGGTAAAGGATCATCCCAACCAAGTTTTAGCTTCCAAACATCTTGTAGAAGCAATTTTAAAAGAATAGTGGCAGGGGATAACAGACCCAAAGGGTCGAAGATGCGTGCAATTACGGACAATAATTGTCGTTTAGTTTTAACGTGTTCTTCTGTGTTGACCTCAACCTGCAGTGTATCCGATGTTAAATTCCAGTTTAGTCCTAAAATACGTTGGGATTGATCGGGGTTTAAGGATAATTCCTGATTTGTTGATTTTAAAGGTTCTGGGACCTGAACTAGAGCTTCCACATAATTTGAAGCCCATTTTCGCAACTTGAAGCCCCCCGCATTAAATAATGCCTGAAGGTCTGTGACCAATGATTGAGCGGCTTCGATTGTTTCAGCACCTCCAAGGAAATCGTCCATATACAGGTTGTTGCGGGCAGCCTGCACAGGTACGGGAAAATTGGGTTCTTCATCGTTTAATAGCTGTAATATGGTACGCAGGGCTAAAAATGGAGCACAGGCTGTGCCATAAGTAACAGTGTTCAATTTATACACTCTGAGTGGATCTGAAACATTGGCCCTCCAAAATATTCTTTGAAAGTCTGTATCAGGCTCTGCGACTAGAACTTGCCTAAACATTTTCTCGATATCACTCGAGAGGGCGACTTTATTTAAACGAAATCTAATTAGATTGCTAAAAATACTGGATTGGAGTTTTGGCCCTTTGTGCAAATTGGAGTTCAGGGATTTGCCATTTGTAGTTACGGCCGACGCATTGAACACTACCCGTAGTTTCGTAGTGCTACTATTTTCATTTATAACTCCATGATGGGGCATATAATAATTGGGTTGGCGATTAAGCTCTTCAGCCCCTAATAAAGTCATATGACCTAGATCGGAGTACTCACACATAAACTGAGCATACTCCTTTTTTAGGTTGGGATTCTGCGCAAATCGATTTTCCAGTTTCTTAAACATTTTTAGTGCACAGTTGGCACTTTCACCCAAATCTATCTCATCATGGAGGGGTAATTTTACAACATAGCGGCCTTCGGGGTTGCGCTTGGTGGAAGATTTATATAGTTCCTCTGCCGGATCGGCTTCGGTTTCACTCTTAGAAGATATTATGGGCTGATTGTCAAAAAAATCATTCAAGTTAAGGCAGAGTAACGATGAGCTATATGTTGATTCTGGTTCCATTCCATCCCTTGAGAGGGGACACTGAGTAAATACCCAAGTGAACTGGGAATGGCAGATGGTTCTCCTGGCCTTCCCGATATCGGTGTGCCACAAATTAGTGACGCAAAAATATCTGCACCTAATAAAACTTCGATGGGTTGTTGCTTGAAGAAATTCATATCTGCTAATTGAAGATTGTTTGTATGTGGCCAAGACGTCGTTTGCACCCGGAAATTCGGCAGAGGGGTAGTAACCCTATTTACTACTAGCGCTTTCAAGTTCCTATACTCGTTAGCGAAATATGGCGAGAATGAGAATTCCGTAAAATTCAAAACAGTTTCTGCGGAAAGACCGTTTATGCCTATAAGTCGATGAGAAGTGCCAAACAAAGGCAAATTTAGCTTCTCAACGCACTCCTTTGTTATGAGACTATTTTGTGAGGCACTATCAACTAACGCCCGACATTGAATAATTTTGCCGTTAGGTGACCTAACCTTTATAAGGGCAGTAGCCAATAATACCTTTTGGTTACTAAAATTTGCATTAGATTGTGAACTATTGGCCACCGACGTAGTAACAAGGCCGCCTCCCTGATCTGCAGAATTCTGTGTATAAATGTGCAGAAGAGTGTGATGTGAACCTGCACATACTTTACATTTAATATTAATTCTACATTGACGCACTTGATGATTAGTTCGCAAACAATTTTCACACAGTGATTTTGATTTAACTAAGTCCCATCGCTCCTGAACACTAATTCGATTGAATTTGGGACATTTAAACAATTGATGTACTTGAGAACAGGCGACGCATTTATTTTCTTTGACTACGATTGAATTATTGACACAAGATTTTTTTACACTACTACCTTCTACTGGCTTCTTAAACATCCCTGGTTTATTTTCAAGCTTTGTTTGACTCGACGCCTCCCTTTCAATGAATGTACGAAACGAATTTAAATCGGGAATTGTTTGCGTATTCTCTAGACTGAGCTCCCACCTATGCCTAACGGATGAGTCCAATTTTGAGATCATGAAATTTATAAGAATAAGATCGCTAAGAGGATTAGATTCCAATCCGAGGGTCGATAAATTTCGCACCGCATCGTTACAAGTATCTATTAAATTGAAAAACGATTTAGGATCATCCGCTTTGTTTACTTTTACTGAAAAGATTTTATTTATTTGAGTTATAGCTAATTGACGTTTATTTTCGTAGCGCTGAGTAAGAATTTCCCGACAGTGTTTAAGATTTTCCGATTGTAACGAAAATCCACGAATAAGTTTTGATGCACTACCTCTTACACACGATTGGAGGTATTGTAGCTTTTCAACCTCACTAAGGCTGTCATTATCCAGAATAGATGATTTAAATAAATTTTTAAATGACAACCAAGATTCATTATCCCCGTAAAAATAAGGAATTTCAAGTTTAGGGAGACTAATATGCGAATTAACAGAAGTCCCGGGTTTGGTACGTGCATCATTATTTACATTTGGAGTATTTGATTGCGATTTACTCTCTAATACAACGGATAATTCTAACAGAATGTCCCTATTCTTTAACACCTCTTCAGAGTTTTCATCGTTTTCCTCTTCGGAAAATTTTGTAACTATTTCCTCGAATTTAACCTCCAGTGCATTTACCTTATCTTTTAAGATTTTTAATCTGGCTTGATCGCCTTTATCACAATCATTGACTTTCGATTTTATAAATTCTATTTCTTTAATTACATTTTCAAATTTTATCACTTCATTAGATTTTGGGAACAACGCACTCTGTTCATCGTCATTCGCCCTTGTTTTTCCCTTTCTACCCATCTTATGAGCAAACTAATTACACACATTTAAATTTAAATATGAATTAATCGATTGAATTAAATTATTATTCTGCAGATCAGGAAGTAAAACAAAACAAAAAATATAAGAACAAATGAAAAGAAACACACATAATAGAATAGTTCTTTTTTTTTTTTTTTTTTTTTTTTACTGAAATAAATAAACTAATAAAATATTAAATGCACCCTTTTCATTCTCATACACTCATTTATTCAACAATTACTTAACATGAAAGTTTATTTCTGAAATTCCAAACCAAAACTTTCGGTTTGAAACACAAACTATTTTGAACTACGTTTTCTCTGAAACAAAAACTTCTACGTAAGCATGAAAGCGAAACTACTTTGAATTACGTTTTATATCAAAACAATTTAACCTTGTATTAATGATTTATTTCAACAAATTAATTTTAATTTACTTTAAAGTTCTTATACAGATAATTTAATCCTACGTAAACAAAATAATTTTTTTTTTTTTTTTAATTTAACGAATTACGATTAATTATATTATCTAATTAAATTAATAGATAATTAAACCTCCGTGAATCGACGGACCACTATGGCTTTGAAGCCACTAAGAATTTCGACTAAGTTTCAATTTTATGAATTTCGATTTAGGTTTATTAAATTTAGCATCTCGGATTACGACGGTCTAACGAATTTATTTAAAATTCAAATTTTGCAACTTTTACTTAAACACAAATCAGTATATAATTAAATGAGAATAAGTTTAAATCTACTTACCCTATCTGCCAGATTTCCCGGGTGAAAGTAAAACTAGAACTGCCAATACATAGACTCAGATCTCTAAATTCTGCTTAGCAAACGATTTATTGTTACAATCCTAATTTATGTTATTTGACTCGAATAATGACGAATAAGAATTATATGAAGAAAGTTTGTTTGCTGGGTTTTAGATGCATTGCATCTCTCTTCGATTCGATTCGGCGACTGACTCAATCAGCTCCGTTGGACACACAAGAGTTCTGTTCTGCGCATCGTATCCTGCCTCCTTCTCCATTCTCTTCCTCCCCGACACCAGGCTTGCGTATTATTATGTAGATGGAAAATGCAACAAATGTTTTCAATGAGCCGGATACATGTGGTTAACAGGTGTAATGAGTACATGTGATTAACATTTGATTTACTTGCTAAGATATAGAATATGTATATTATGATCAGTGAATTTTTCTATTTATAAAAAATAAAGTTTATTTATGATTTTTTTTTTCTGGGGACTCTTGTTTTCAGGTGTTATTTTTTCCAAGGGAGCTTTTCCGTTGTTAATTTTTTCCTGGGTGAATTTTTCCAGGGTGATTTGTTTTCCGTGAAGATTTTCTCCGGGATTTTAAAGACAAATCCTGGATAAAACATTGATTAGCATCGGCAAGAAACTAACACAACTGCATCTCACTTGAATAATTTTCGAGATAGAGATGTGACGCGTGTCTCTATATTGAGGCACTTTATTTACATTCTTCAATGACGTAAACTGAAAATAACTACATTTTTAATTATTTCACTTTCCTATTCCTTGCAGGGGTTTGATATGCTCTCATAGAAAGTCTCTCATAGTCATAAGAAATGTCTCTCATAGTCATAAAGTATAGATTAGATGTACATAAACCAGTAATTCTATTTATACCATTTTTAATACCAAACATGAAATAGATGATCCTCAGTAATATATATCACTTTCAATGAATGCAATACCCTAACGCAATGCATTTAATTTAATTGTTTGATTTGTTTGTTAACAATATCATTTTCTTAAGAAACTTGATTGTTTAAACTTTAATACGGGTTTACTAAATATAAATTCTAAGAGAAAAAATATAACTATAAATAGAAGCATAGCACAGAAATACAAAATGATATTGCATTATCTTTAATTACTTTCCAAGCAAACATTTATGTCAGGAAAGTATTGCAATTATGTTGATAAGTAACTTCTTTTATGTTTTTCTCGTATTCAGTTTATCAGAAATGATTATTAAACTTTGCATGTGTATATCGGTTAGCAATTTCATTTATAGATTTCTAATACTCAAACTCAACCCGTTTCTTGCATATTTCTGAAGTGATTTTCAAATGGAAAATATTTTAGGAAATTATATACAAAAAATCGAACTGTTTCTATTTTGCCTTTTTATAAAGAAATGAAAATCGTAAATTGGGTGTCAAAATAATAGTTTTAAAAACATCAGATCATTTTTTTTTTTTTTTTTTTTTTTCCTTTAAGGAGGGGGGGGGGGGGGGAATTAGAAAAGTTCGCTTTATTTACTATTAGTTTTTTTTTTTTTTTTTATCTGTTACAAATGTAGTAAATGCAATGATTTAGAGTCAAGGCTAATTTATATGCATGTTTATAATATTAATGAATTTTTTCTTTCGTTTGGAACAAATTTTTATTGAGAAGATTTAATTGCTTTTTGTGAAATAGGAAACGCTTTGAAACATAAGTTTTATGCATATATGATTCAGATATAACATGTAGCTAGATTACGCATTGCATAGCTATAACTTAAATGCCATTCAGCAACAATAAGTTTACTGCCTAATAAATAACACATTTTAAAGATTACACATACACACAGAAGTATGTATATTTTCGGCCATTTACATATGACCTAAACAGACTTTTATTTCCCTTTTTAATTTTGAACTATTTTAATCATATGAATGCATCGTTTATCATGATACCTTCTATATAATGGTCTGGGTCAGGACTCAGGAAATCTAAAGTAGTATTCATAATTTCATTCTACGGATCACATTTAACGCGTCCTGAAATTTAAGATGACCACTAATGAATATCCTATATTTAGAAGCAAATGCAAGTTTTATGCGTTACTTATAATTTATTATTGATATTTTCATTTTTTATTAATATTGATAGATTTTCATTATACATTATTATTATTATTTTCCTTGAAAAATATTTTTACAATATTTTTTTTTTTTAAACAAGAAAAATTAAAATAATATAATTCAGATAAAAAACTTTTAAAATTAATATTAGTATTTCCCTATATTTTAACTTTTAAAATTTAACTTCAAAAGATTAACATTTTTTATCAGTTTTATTAGTGTCCTAATACTCGAATTTGAAAAGAAAATACAATGTTATTTTAAATAAAATTAAAATAATATATATGTATATATATATATATATATATATATATATATATATAACCGAATATTAAAACTTCTATTAAAACTAATCTGGAATGTTTCCTATATAAAATGGCTGTAAAATATAGTTTACCATAATGTTCATTTGATGAATGGAAAGATAAATTTATATTGCATTTTTTTAGTTATTATCCACATCAATATACAGGCCAACAATTAAATATGCGTTTATTAAAATGTGCTATTAATGACCTACAAAATAATTATGTAATTTCTATTTAGATAAAGTTGCATCTAATTATGTTTTTACTTGTAAAAAATACTATTACGATTTATTAATTCAGTCTTATAATGACATCAATTTATATAAACCTTTAAATGTAAGTGAACGTGAAATTAAAAATCGAATTTCTGCTTTATATAAAAAAACTGGTCTTACAATCAAGAATTTTAAATTTCCCTACTGAGCTCTCATTCCCAAATTACATAAAAACCCTATCAAGTTTCGTCCTGTCACAATAGCATTTAATACATATCTTACTCTAGCTAACGACAAACTGTTAAAAATTTTAAATAAACTAATTGACAAATTTAGGATCGATGGCTGTTTTTTTGTTAAAAATAGTTATAATGTAGTTAAATTAATTTCAAATAGCACAGTTAAAAAGTTGTAAGTTTTGATTTTGCTGATTTATTTAATACTATAGACATTCACATTTTATTTCAGGTTTTATTAAATTACTTTGAACAATATGATTTACAAGAATTCATTACATTTCCAAAATTTAAAGCCCTTTTGACTATCGTCTTAAATGAAAACATTTTATATAATGGTATTGGATATTACCAACAGATCTACGGTATCCCAATGGGGAGAGGATGTTCCTCTGCCCTTGCAGATATCTATTTACATCATTATGAATTTGGTACTCATGTTTTAAATGAAATTTTGTATGTAAGATATGTAGATGACATTCTAATTGGATATGAACAAGAAGAATTTAAACTGAATTTTAATTTTTACCCCAATAATCTAATTTTAATTGAAACTGCACCTAACAATGATAATAGTGTTGATTTCTTAGACCTTAATATTTGTATTAATAATGAAAAAATCGTAATTAAAATCTATGATAAACGTGATGCTTTTAAATTTAAAATTAATCGAATTTCTCCTTGGTCTTCTTGTTTACATAAAAATATATTCAGAAATATTATAATTAACCAACTTATTCGATGCAGTCGAATTTTTATATATAGTTATGACAGTGACTCATTTGTAGTTCATTTTATACAAATTGCCATAGATAATAATTATCCTCTTTATTTTCTGTTAAATATTCTTAAACAATATTACCAATTAGAATATCTTACCTGCAAATCACGTTTTTTGAATCGTTTATCAATTCGATTTTAAGGTTTCTTCCTTTCATAAACTGTAACTTTCATTAACTGTTTGTTTCTACGTTTGAATTGTGTTGAATGGGTGGCATATTGCTTCATGATTTTTCTTGTATGTCGTTTTAAATTATGATTTGGTTTTTCTTATAAATTTCTTTAAATGTGTTTATTTGGGATTTATTCCTTATTTTGCCAATTTCATGTAAGTTTATTCTGAGTTTTGACAAAGTATCAGGTATCCGGGAGTGTTGACCGGTCGTAAAACATGTTTAACCGGAGTGGGGTGGTCACAACTCCCCCCTGCCATTTAGATACTTTTGTCTCCATTTTTTCTTTCGCTCCTCTTCAGTTACATATGTTGATATTTTTCTTTTTCATTATATATATATATATATATATATATATATATATATACATACATACATACATATACACTCTTTTTTTTTGTAATGTATAAGCTGTAACATCATATTTCATTTTCAGTATAACAAAGCAAAATTATTTCTCATCTCATAAGAGTGAGATGCTCAATTTCATTTCTTATCTGAAATGCACGTGTCTGTACTTTAGAAAAAAGAAAACTTCTTGGAATTTTACCTATTGTAAGTTTATCGATATCTCAATAGACACGCGTCAACAACTCACCTTTATTTTTTGCCGGTAGTTCAACCCCTTGTCAATCACCCAAACTTATAGGGGGGGAACGATACCTGGGAAAAGCCGTCTTTAACGGTTTAAGAGAAGAAATTCTAGTTAAAGAAAAACCGTCTGCAATGGTCTAACTACACTTAGAGATGAGGAGAAAAAGCCGCTTACAACGGTCTAGCGATAGAAAACAGAAGCTGAAAAAGCCGTCTGCAACGGTTATAGGGTTAAATAAGAGAAAATCGAGACTTGTATACAGCGCCAATTGCTGGGTAGCAGTAAAAAATGTAAGTTCTCGCTGAACGGTCTTTTCGCCTCGTCCGGACAGCCGCTATTGATTCGCAGGCAGCCATGGTAATGTGCGGATTTTTGGCAGTCCACTGTATATGTAAACTCTCGAAATCTTTCCTTTTTTTTTTTTTTTTTTTTTTTTTTTTTTTTTTTTTTAATTGGATCCTTTTTAACTTGTAATTTCTTCTATAAGCGTAAGAAGAAAGTAATAGATTCGTTTTAATCTGGATTTCGCAAATCTGGAATAATTTTTATTCATCTTTATTTAACTTCTACTATCTAACTTCTAACTTCTACATTATTTAACTAACTATCTAACTACTACTTTTACTAAATTTTACATTTACTGTAAGTTTAAAGTTTTCAACGATGTTAATTTTTTCTTTTTTGTTTTCTTTTTTTGTTCTTATATTTATTTATTTTTATTTTATTTTATTTTATTTATTTATTTTTTTTTTTTTTTTCAAAATAAAGACATTTTTTGGCACGTTTATTTCTTGTATTAGCCTGCAGTATGCTTATTCGTAATATATATTACATCGAATTATAATTTATCAAATTGCAGAATTGTAAGGCAGAAACGACTCTATCGTTAACTATAAACAATTTCATTTTAATTATAGTTTAACTTATATTTCTCATAAAAAAAAAGTTATGAAATTATAACTGATTTTGCACGGAAAATTATTAAAGCGCAGCGGTAATAAGTGATTTTAAATCATAAGATTACATTGCATTATTAATATAATAGCACATTATTTAAATGTAAGTTTTCACCCCTATGTATAGAAAATTCAATTACACTTATTAATGCAACCTTTAAATTTTATTTCCAGCATGGAGAAATATTTATTTCATTTCAAAAGAAATCTTGTGAACTTGTTTAAAAGCAAAGAAGTAAGAGTTATCTTTCAACTGTAGGATTAGTGTCAAAACATACATGACTATCTTTAAAGATACAACCCCAGGGTAGTATATTTACCAGTATCCCAACCCCAGGGTTGGGATTAATTGTATTTGCTCGAAAACTATTCTTATCTGTTCAACCCACATGTCAATCAAAGAGTCTGCGAAAGGAGGGAAGTGAAAAATAGAATAAAGCGGGCTTGACCACTCAGCCCTGGAAATATGTATCTAAGAAAAAACGGGTTCAACGCTTCAGAGACGAAAATCCTTATCAAGAAAAAGACGGGCTTGACCATTTACGAGACACATTTCAAAACAGGAAAAAGATTAGCTTAACGCTTATAGGGTTAATACGTAGACGCTTAAACCTCCACCATAACACCAACAAATTTTCACTCCAACATCTAGCTATTTAAACACCTTCAAAACAGAACACACACGTACTTCCCTTCGATTCACCAACTTACATCTCCAAAACTAATCGCATTCAATCATCTTTATTGAATCTGTGTAGCTTCTAATTTTCTCTTAGTTACTCCACGCCGACCTAAAATCAACCCAACTCTACAACTTCAATCTATCCCTTTCGCCGCTACCGTCAGCACTTGTGCTGGGCCCAGCTTATACCAAAGCTTCCCAGATCTACTATCAAGCCTGAAGGTATCACTGCGGACAGCGTGTGACGTCACAACCCGGGTCCCTTATCTGTAAGAAACTGATGTCCATCGGGTCCGTTTATTATGTTTTACTATCTTATTTTCTGCTTGGAATGCATGTAGCAATCAATGTTTGTCTTCACCTCACACTTCACATACATTTAAATTACATTTTTCATGAATGAATTTTTAGATTCCATGATTTAATCTTCTTCAATTGAGTTAATTTTCATTTACATTGTATCACGGCAGAATATGAGGAAAATGTTTTGAAATCTGAAAATCAATGTTTCTTATTATGTGAATTGTCAAAAGAAAAACTAATGGATGACGGATTAGAATTTGAAGGAATTTGTAATTGTGGTAAATCGCTAACTCAGTTAATTAATGAATGTATAAAAACAATGTGTAACATTCTTTTGAATAATCATACGAAGACAAGAAATGATTAATTTCATAGTAGATCCTCCAGAAAATTAGCAACTGTAAATAATAGATTTTAAAAAAATGTCAAACAGAGATTTTAAAAAGCGTCATATAATTTCTTTTAAATATTTGTAATATTTCTAAAAAAAGTAAATATTTTTTTAGAAATGATAGAAATTACGTAAAAGTTCTTTAAAAATTACGAAAGTCTCTCACCAGTGGTCAAAAAGTTCTGCTGTCGAAGACATTAGGTGCCGGGTTCGATCCTAGGTGACACATGTCAACCTATCCCTTCGGAGTTCTCCTTGTTTTTCCCCGAAACGTTTAAATATAGGGCTAGAACCCGTAAAATGACCCCCACGGAGGACACTTTCTCCAAATGAAAAAAAAAAAAAAAAAAAAAAAAAACTTTGTTTTAATTATCACAGATCGTTGCTCAATCATTCGTTTTAAAGGTATCGACGAGTTCTTTTAAAAGATATCCATATTGAAAATATACACACTCACCCACGCAAGGTTGGCTGTTATACTGTTTGACTGTTACTGTTATGAATAATTCTTTCTTAATTTTACAATAATTCATTAAAAATTATTCTCATTTATACGAAATTTTGTCCTATACGGGCACATTAAAAATTATGAAAAGCGGAATGGCAACACCACTCGTTAAAAGGTTTTAATTTTCAAATTTTTGTTTCATTTTTATTTATTTTTCTCTTTCTTCTGAATTCAATAAAAAAAACGTCTTGGATTCGTAAAGATTTTCTATTTCTAGTTTTCGATGGATTTACACGTTTTGAAAGGGACAAACACGATCTAAACAGTTTTACAAAATGTCAATATATGTGTGTGTGTGTGTGTGTGTGTGTGACAAAATATTGTGGTATCTGTATCTCAGGAACTAATGAACAGAATTTCATAAAAGTTTAAGTTGCTTCTTGATTTATAAATGTTCTTCAACTTTTGGTGAAAATCGCCAACAGGTGGAGATACCACAACGTTTGATGATAATTATTAATATGGCAGTATAGGAGAAAATTTCGTATAAATGAGCACAATTACGATTATTTATAACGAATCATCGTGAAATAAAAAGAAATACTTATAGGTGGGTTGGGTTGTAAGGACTGCACTAGGGTCCTAGGCCTGAGAGGAATGCCCTCGGTGGGGGTTTTTCTAAGGGTTCCTATCCCGTATTTACACAATTTTGGAGAAAACCACGGAAAATTCCGAACGGCTAGGCCGACGAGTGCGACCTGGGATTGAACCCGGCACTTCACGTCTACCAGATTTGAGCGCGCAGAACCGCTCGGCCACTAGTGGGCCGAAATACTTATAAGAAACATTTGTTTTATTGGAGCATCTTTGCATCCTTGGAGGAAAATCCTCCCGAATGTTGTAAACTTTCAATATAAATATTTTTTAAAAGAAATAATAAATACCTTTAAAACTAATAGTTGAGCCATGTATCTTCAATAATTTCAAACGAAGTTATATATATATATATATATATTTTTTTTTTTTCCAAAAGAAGAAAGAAAAAAAAAAAAAAAAAAAAAAAAAAAAGGAAGAAGAAAGAAACACTTCCTACAATCTCGAATGTAGAGCATATTTTTTTTTTTTTTTTTTTTTCGAAATTTAGTATATTACTTCTCTGATATGAAAGTTGTCTCCATTCATTGTGGAAATTAATTTTTATAAGTTGTTTGTATTGCGTGAATTTGTTTAGGAATTATAAATTTATCTGAAACAGATTTTTTAAATATTGTTTTAATTTTTTTTCGGTCCATGTAATTTTAAATTGAATGATCCGAAAATTTCTTATATATTAATCTGAAATATTTTTTAAACATCTTATATTTATGACTTCAAATTGTTTACTTTAAATGTTTGCAAAACAATTATAGTAACTCAAATGATATATTTATACTTTATGAAGTAATCTTCGAAAGCCATCAATAAAAATTTCGTAAAATATGTATGTAAAACATTTTATATTATTGTGCTTTGCAAATAGGGGATAATTTTAAATATAAATTTTCAGTGTTCTTAAAATATAAATTTAACATTCAAATTTTGATCTTCATATGCTAAAAATTGGAAATTTAAAAGTACTGAATGTATCTATGCATGTTAAAAATTCATTATTCTTTTGGCAAACATTATTTCAAATTTATTCGATATTACCTATAAACTGAATGATTTTAATTTTGCCTAATACAGACTAATTTGAAATAGTAATTCAAACATCTCGTATTTATTATAACTCTAATTTTTTTTCAAAATTTACAAATCAGCATTTACTAAAGAGTTGTTGTATCTACATTTCAGAAAATAAACTTTCAAATTCGTTTATAAAAATGATGAAAAATGTGCATACTTAATATTTTCAAATATGTTACATAGCCAAAAATAGAGGATTTAAAAAATATTTTTTTGTACTTTTAAAGATTGAATTTAGATTCATATTTCAATTTTTATAAGTCACAGTTTGGAAATTTAGAAAGAGTGAATGCATGTATATCTAAAAATTATTAATACTTATTTTTTAAGTATCAATTTAATACTCTTTGTACAAAACTTCGAAGTTGAATGGTCTTAATGAAATTCTGAATATATCATAATACTTTTTACTTTCTTCTATATGTAATATAGAGAAAGTATTGGATTCGTAAAAATTTTCGACCTCGGGTTTTTGATGGATTTACACGTTTTGAGAGCTGTAGAACACGATTTGACCATTTTTAGAAAATGTCTGTCTGTCTGTCTGTCTGTCTGTCTGTCTGTCTGTGTGTGTGTGTGTGTGTGTGTGTGTGACAAAATTTTGTGGCAACTGTATCTCAGGAACTACTATACAGAATTTCATACAAATTGGTGTGTAGTTGCACCTTGACATAAATTAGTGCCTATCAACTTTTGGTAAAAATTGTCTTACAGGTTGCGTTGCCATCCCGCTTTTTCTAAATTTTTAACATGGTGATATAGGACAAAATTTTGTATAAATGTGCATAAAGAGAATTATATTTTAGTAATCATTATGAAATTTACAAGAATTATTTATAATAGAGATAGTCAACTGGGAAAAAATTTTTGTATGCGTAGGAGCCTCGCCACCCCCCCTGGGGGGGAAGTCACCCCTCGAGGGGAGTAAATTTTCAAGATGGGTATCTTTCGAAAGGTCTCGTCAATACCTTTAAAACGAATGGTTGAACTATAACTCTGTGATAATTTAAAACAAAGTTATCGATTTTTTCTTACTTTTAACGAAAAAAAAACTTAGAAAAAAAAAATCTTTTTTTTTTTTTTTTTTTTTTTTACGAAATTTAACCAAACTTGGTATTTAGTTTGGCCCCTGACATAAACTGGTGCTGATTAGATTTGGGGATCAATCGCTCAACAGGGGACGCCTGTGATCGTATTTTTTCTAAATTTTTAACATGGCCGTATCGGACAAAATTTCGTATAAATGTACATAATGAGAGTTATTCTTAACCTGTGATTGTAAAATTAATATGAATTATTGATAATAGTAGTTGTTAATTAGGAAAAAAATTTTGTGCATGTGGGGCATCGCTTCCCCCCCTGAGGGAAGTACGCCCGGGGGGGGTAAATTTTCAAGATGGGTATCTTTCGAAAGGTCTCGTCAATACCTTTGATTTATTGATTTATTAATTTTTTTACTTTTAACGAAAAAAAATTTTTTCCCTTAATAATGTTACTGAGTGAATTTGTATAGGAAAATATAGAAGAAAGTATTGTGGTGGTCACAACATACTAGTTTAAATAATGTAAAAATATACAAAGCTTGATTTATTGTATTATATATTTGATTTTAAAATACACTTCTATATGTGAATATAATTAAAAATAAAATAAATATTTGGTAAAATATGTTTAATAAAAATTTTCATTTATATTAATTTTTAAATGAGCACTATTAAATATCATTTTTGTTGTTTTAACTCAAATTTAAATCTTTATATACTAAAATTTGGAAATTTAAAATTAAAGAACGTGTGTCAAGATTTATTATTATTATTATTTAAATATTTTAATTTCCTTGGTGTAATAGTTGTAGAATAAATTATTCCAATGGAATTCGGTGTATTTCCCTCGTTTATTAAAATAACATGTACAATCTCAGTTTTATAACATCAAATATTTGATTTTAAAAAATACTTAATGATGTAAACACGTATAAACATAAATGAAAGGGAAAATATATCTGCCTTGAACGAGGCTAAAGCTATTCCTCCTGAATATTTAATCTTGCTATGATGTATTATGAATTTTTGTAAATGTTGTTTGTGCTTGTATGTTTGACACTGAGGAGGGCTAGTGTTCTAGCCGAAACGTCTGTCTTGTGTTTTAATGGTTTTAATTAAAATATATTTTTAAAGTTTTAAATTTTTGTATATTTTTTATCTCATTTTAAAATTTACATTGGTTTTAAAATATATCTATTTTAGCTGAAACTATGGGGGAAAAAAACATACATATACATATATATAATAAAAATGGAAGATAAATGCCAAATAATATTTTTTAACGGAATATTAATGAGAAATCTGTTTTTATGAAGAAGAAATGAAGCTTTAAGAGAAGATCTTAAGAGGTTTCAGACGAAAGTAAACGATGCGGAGGGACCCCGGTTGTGACGTCACGAAGAGGACCTTCAGGCTTGATAGTAGATCTAGGAAGCTGAAGCGAGACATTTTCGTCTCTTATTAACATTCCATGGTTCATATGGAAATATTCCCTCCTTAGCTAAAGCATAAACGAAAAAAACTGAGCAGTTAGTCATTTTAATGTTATGAAGTTAAAAGCGTCTAGCTCAAAAAAAAAAAAAAATAAAGTTTTCCCCTACTCTAATAGTACATATATAAACTTTTAGTTTACACAAAATTTGCTTAAAAAATACAGATAGACAATTTATGAAAAAAAAAAAAAAAAAAAAATTACAAATATTTTATGCAAGCAAAAAGGGGGTATGTATAAAAAGGGCAAGTAATAAAAGCTCATATTCACCTACACTGCCGTTGATGGCTGTGGTAAATAGATTTAGAGTACATACATGAAATATTTTTACAATGGAACGATACGAAAATGCGTGCCATATAACAGATTAATATGAATTTCAGAGCTTTTTAACCGACTTCAAAAAAGAAGGAAGGTTCTCAATTCAAACCGTATGTTTTTTTTTTTTTTATGTTTGTTAGCTCATAACTTCTGAACGGATGCTCCGATTTTGATACTTTTTGTTTTATTGTAAAGGTCTTGGTCTGAAATAGGTCCCATAATAATATCTTTACGACCAAAAGGAAATACAGGCTGCCCAAAAAAATCAGTCCCAAAACAATTTTAAATGCTAAACGGCTGCAGCTATAGTGATAAAAATGGTATGTAAGTATAGCAAAGTGGCCATGCAGTACAAGGTTAAACCGCTTGTAGTGCCACCTGGTGGTAAATAGCGGAGTTAGTGTTCCTATCTTGAAAACGGTTCTAGAGAAAAAAGTGAATTACAAAGTTAAAGAGTATCATCGATTTAGTACAAAAAGATAGTTTACACATTCATTCTAGCGTTCTTATCATGGAAACGGTTCGAGACGGGGGGGGAGTGAATTACACTAAGCGACAAAAAAAAAGCCGCACTGCAGAAAAAATGACTTACACCTTTTTTATTTGTAATAACTTTAAAATTAATGTTTGAAACAAATAAAACTGTTTTGTTTGCATAATACCAAAGGTATGAAATGATACCTATGTATATTTTCGATTTAATAATTCGCTTTATTGCACTTTACGAAGTACTTTTTAAAAATATGTATAAAACTTTCTTTTTGAACATAATGCAATAACTATACACTTTGCATTCTATTATGATTTATTATATGAAATAAACAAGTTATATTTTAATATATGAAATAAAATTATTTATTTGTTAGATCTAAGCAAATTTTTGTTAAAAATATGTATTCTGCATTGGGTTAATTCCACCTTTATATGGAATTACTGCATTAATGCGCAATGGCATAGTTTTATACAGTGTTTTAATATAAATCTCAGAAATTTCAATGTGCCAAATACCACAAATAAATTTTTCTAGTTCTGGCAGAGTTATAGGCTGCAAATTTCGAATCCTCTCCCCTCTCCCCCGCGTTTTTATAGACGAAACATTTTCGAGCGGATCGCGATTTTGACCATTTCCATGTCTGGTAAAGAAGAAATTCTACTATATCCTTTGTGGTATTTAACTTAAAGTGAAAAAAAGTATGATTACTTACAGAATTATAGGTTCTCATGGGAATGTATAAGAAATTTTGACAATTTGAAGTGAATAAACTTACCACAGACGCCGTGTAGTAAGGTGCCTTATTATCTTCAAATGCTGTTTACGGAAATGTCTAAGATACCTCCAAAATAGTCGGTCAGGCACCACTTTTATGCAGATTGTGTTTTATTTCGAATTAATTGATCCCTTGAGCATAAAAATTTCCCCGAGTGTTTGAAAATTTATGCACCTCCGTACCATAATGTACGGAGAATGTGTCACTGTTTTAAAAGTGCGATTTTCATTAAGTCGGTCACATTTTCGTCTTCATTCTAGCTTTTTTCAACTGCACGAAATAAAGGAAACTTGATTCATCAGAGAAAACCAGTTCAACCTAATAATTAACTGATAATGTTTTTAAATTTTGGTCAACTAAAGTATTGTTTTTTCTAATTCTTTTCCTTAATAATGGCTTTTTTCGCAGATCTTCCGTTTTAACAGGGTTTCCGCAGATAACCCGCTTTGTTTAATTGTTCCTGCATTGTTTTTGAAGAAAGTAATTTACTATACACTTTTTTAAAATCTTTTTTAAGTTCTGAACATGATACAAATCGATTTTTTAAACATTCGCATTTTAACTTGCGGTTATCTTGCTTGGATGAGCAACATGACCGCCTAAAGCCAAATTCCCCGTTTAAACGGCCAAAAAATTTTATATTTTGCTAAAATTCATTTTACCAATATTTCGTTAGCAGTTAATTATTTTGCCATCTCACGTATTAAAATATTTTTTGATTTTCGTTTAAGAATTAATACTTTTTGTGGCATCGTTAACTGCCTTATTCTAACCATTTTTGAAATAAATTCTAAAATTACAATTTTCCTGACAATTGCATTTTGTTTTTAACACTAGACTCAAAGCTAAAGTGTATGTGGAGGACAACATAGTAAAATCTGTTCGAAAATTTGCTTTTTAAACGATAAAATTGGCGGTTGTAGAAGGCGAAAAGGAAAACATCCAAGTGCGGCTTTTTTTTTGTCGCTTAGTGTATAAAATTGCTGAGCATCATCGATTTAGTACGAAAAGATAGTTTAGACATTGATGCTAAAAATACAATGCTAAAAACGTGCATTTGTTTGTTCGCAATTTCTTACACTATGCACACTTGAGCTACATTGCACACGTTGTAGCGTAACTGGTGAGACATACGCTATATAGTTCAAAATACGGTTACTTGATACTTTTTGTTTTGTTATAAAAATCTTGGTCTGAAGTAGGTCCCATTGTAATATCTTTACAATCTTAAGAAAATAAAACGCCGTCTGGTGAAAAACAGCGGAATTAGCGCTCCTATCACAAAAACGGTTTAATATGGGAGAGAAGTTAATTACGAAGTTGTAGAGCATCATCGATTTACTATAAAAAGACAGTATTTAGACATTATTGCTAAAAATAGAAAGCTTGAAACGTGCAGTTCTTTGTTCGCAATTTTCAACACTGTGCACACTTGAACTGCGTTGCACACTTTACAGCGTAACGGATGACGCGTATACTCTGTGGTTCAAAATACTGTTACTGTAAGCGGTCACATCGATTAGCGCAAAGTCGTTTTCAACCAACTTCAGAAAGAAGGGTGTTCCTAATTCGAGCTATGTGTTGTTGGTGTTTGTAAGCTTATGACTTCGTAAGAGATGCTCTAATTAACCGACTTCAAAAAGGAGGAGGTTCTGAATTCAAAGCGTATGTTTTTTTTTTTTTTTTTTTTTTTTTTTGTTAGCTCATAACTTCTGAACGGATGATCCGATTTTGATACTTTTTTGTTTTATTGTAAAGGTCTTGGTCTGAAATAGGTCCCATTGTAATATCTTTACGATCAAAAGGAAATACAGGGTGCCCAAAAAAGTCAGTCCCGACTCTTTTAACTGCTGAACAGCTGCTGCCTAGTCATAAAAGTGGTATGTACATGTAGGTATAGTAAAGTGGAGATGTGCTACGCGATTCAACCGCCTACAGCGCCAGCTGGTGGAAAACAGTGGAGTTAGCGTTCCTATCTTGGAAACGGTTCAAGACAGGGGAAAAAAGTGAATTATAAAATTACAGAGCATCATCGATTTAGCACGAAAAGATAGTTTAGACATTAATGCTAAAAACAGAACGCTTAAAACGTGCATTTGTTTATTCACAATTTTCTATTTTGTGCACACTTGAACGACATTGCATATGTTGTAGCACAGCGGGTGACATTTATGCTATGTAAAATTCAATGTATGGCTATTGTAAGCGGTCACATCGACTAACTCATAGACGTTTTAAACCGACTTCATAAAGGAAGAGGTTCTCAATACAAACCATGTTTCTCATTGTTGTTGTTGTTGAAATTTGTTAACTTTTAACTTCGTAAGAGATGATTTAATTTTAATACTTTTTTTGTTGTAATGATCTTGGCCTGAAATAGGTTTCATTAAGATTTCATTAAGATATAAACAAATTACAGGATACTCCCAAAAGTCTGTTCTCACTCTAACTGCTGAACGCATGCAGGTACACTGGTAAAAGCAGTTTGTAAGTATCGATGTTGAAACTTCTGTCAGATTTCCAGCGCAGCGGGTGACACGTATTCACTGTAAAGTTCAATATATATGCCTGACAGAATTTTTGGTTACGAATACAGCGTATCCGTTCTTTACATTTCTAAAGACTTTTTAACTTAACGTATGGTCATTCAATAGACAGTTTTTTGCTCATATCTGATAAAGGCAAGAAAAGTGACACAACTTAAAAATGCAGTATTTGAGAAAAATCAACTTAAATATAACTTGACTAGAATAAAACTGGTACAACTGCGTCTCTCGAGTGGATAACTTTCTAGATGGAGATGTAACTTTTTTGGTCACATTGGGTGCATTTCATGTAATTTTCAGTGACATAAATCATTTTTTGAGTTATGTCACTTTTCTTGGAAGTTGGGATTTGTGAAGCTGTGTTAGCTGGTGTGAAGTAGATCCAAGGCTAAGTAAATTAGCAGAGGAGCCACTCTAGACATAAACACCAGCTAAACAACATTTAAAGTTAATTAAATGAATTAGAAAAATGGAAGCTAGAGTAAGTAAATATGCTGAAAAATAAATAGGTATAAATGAATAAATAATGACCATTAAAAGTTTTAATTTAATTTGTATTTTATTTGAAACAATAAATTCAACATAAGTTTATATAAATATAAATTGATAACAATAAGATAATTTAAGTAGACAAATATTTTTATGAATATATATAGGAAATAAACATAACAAACCTACCAAAGCAGATGCTGGATGACAAAAAAGTGAGTAAGACAAGATTCTTGGCTATATTTGACACAATGGTATTCCAAACGTTGATTGCAGAAAAATAACTAAGTTTCTTTAGAGGTTGATGAAACTAGATAGAAGACGTGATGTTTTTTGCTTGTCACTGTCGCGACATCAACATAAATATAAACTTTATTAAACTTATAAGTTTCATTTAATTTTCGTATCGAACTCACAAAAGATTAACGTGAATTATAACTAATGATAAAAATGAAAAAGATTTTATTTGAATATAAAAATAAACGCCACATATTACGGCGATATTTCATGGAGCCGAAATCGGCGAAAATGAACAGAGGCAAGGGCAACCCCCATTACCATCGCCGTTCGCTATTTATAGCTTCGTGGGAGAAAACGAAGTGATCTTCCGGACGTGGGCACGTGCCGGCGCCGCGCGTGCGTAGTTTTCGGCTATCGTTCTTAGATGTTTTATGCAAATTTTTGAAACTCGGCTCAGTCGGAATTTCCGGAAGGTTAGCTATTGTTTACGTTCGCGTTTGAAAAATTAAGATGGATGATATAAATTTAAAAGCTACTGAACGAAGTTTTACTGAACGATATATTTATTTTCCTGGTATGTAGAATATATATTAAAAAGAAAATTAGGATTTTATAAGAGTGTTTAATTTTTTTTTCAATTAACGTTTATTTTCTTTAAGCTTTATTTTAAGAGTGATTAAAGTTTAATATATTTAATTAGCATAACGATAAGAAAAAAAACTGCAAACTATAGGTTTACTATTAACAAGCTGCCGTCGAACGTCTTTTGATGTTCTGCTATATGAGTAAGTTTTCACTGAAAAGAGAAAAATAAAATCTTTTTGTAAAAAAAATAGAACCGACTCCAAAAAGCAACTACTATTCAAACAACTAAAAAAAAAAAAAAAAAGGTATGAAATGAAACTGTAAATTGCGCCTAAAAGTATAAAATAATTTCTTTCGCCAAACAACCTATAGCATTACAATTAATCATAACTTTTGAAGTCGGCGCAAAATTAAATAAAAATTTCTAACTTTATTCAATACAAAAATCAAATCCTATTAGTATACACATCTCACATTGTCACCTGCAAAACGCAGCCGAAAACTACTTTGATTCAAGAAAACAAATAAGATTTCGTAAGCAGCAAAAGTTGGCGAAGATGCTGGTATCTGACGTCCTTGGTGAAAGAAAAATCGCAAAATTATCTGGCAAACATATTTAATTTCTTTGGGATATCATGATTATTTTGATAAGGTATATTAAGAGAGTAATCAAGATTATGAAACAAGACATCGTACAATATATATTATGAAAATATAAATCTTGCGTGTGTATTTTTGCATTACGTTTTGATCGCCAAATCCAAAAGCCACCAAGGATGATAGGTATCAAAATTATACCAAACTAGCAGGCTTTGCCCGCTTCGCTGGACACTATATTTAAATGATTTCTTTGTAACTGAATATATTTCGATTGGCGACTATTTTCGTCACAGCTTTAGTATGGGACCTCCTTGGCAATATCAAACATTTTTTGAACTTCTCGAATCTGTACAAAAAAACTATTATTAAAACAAATATTTTCGAAAATAGTCCAATAGCTGGTGTTAATTCTTCGAATATTCTGGAAACAGTTGAAGCTGTTACTCGTACAGTATAAGTCATTATTCGATGAATGTTCTGGGACAGTCTAAAAAATAGTCACTTGTTCCACAGGAGTAAAGCAAATAGCATCAACTACACCAGAGCAAAAATTTTCATTCACGAAAAATGTCCAGTTGCTTAGAGCTCAATCCCTAAAGTGCAATGACTCAGAATAGGTCTCTGAATAACTCTGGATCGCAGTGACTACATACTCTTTCGCAAAAATCAACTCACACCTACTTATAACTTTTGGCGATGGGGCTTGGAGATGACTCCATCGAGAATCCCTTGGTAAGCTCAAGGTCTACGTTCCCGTGTGTCGGAGAGCTTCGAAACATCGGGAACCCTAAACTATCATTTTTCACCAAATTTGGTCGCCCACTCGCCAAGTTTGTCTCCAAGATTATGCCTTCTATTAAACATTTGTATGTTAAATTAGCGTAGTGAATGGTATATATATATATAAAAAATAAAAATAAATAAACATTATCGTGCTACACAACTTTATTAATTTTACATTTTTCTTGAACGACCTAGATTAAAATCGCTGTTGCTAAATTAAACCTCTTTTATATTTTTCTTGAACTAAATAGATTAAAATCGCTGTTGCTAAATTAAACCTCTTGGCGAAAAATGTTCGGTGTACTTCAACGCAACAATTTAAAAAATCACCCAGGAGGATCTATAAATAAAACTGATTTTAGTACAACACACATTAGCATCGTAAACTATATTAGCACTTTGTAAAAGAAATTTTAAATTTAAAATGACGTCAATTTTTGTGCGATGCATAATTTATTTATTTATTTTATTTTTTATTGTTCACGTTTAGATAAATGTATTTATTTTCCTGTTGGAAAAAAAAATAAACTCGACAACAATTAAATTATGGATAATTAAATTTAATTTTGGCAACAATTAAATTATGGTTAAAATTTAAATGGCTAATTTTTTGCTATTATTAGCTTATAAAATTGCTATTTTATGCATAAAAATAACAAAAAAAAAAGTTTTTTTTTGGAATAAAAGGCAGCCAACTTTCTAAGTTAGGGTATAAGCTATCTCCAAAACAAATTTTATCGAAATCCATCGAGCAGTTTTAGCGTGAAACTTAGTCAAATAAACGGACATTCACATTTATAATATATATATAAGATTTGCAAAGGAAACTCTAACTTCGTAGAAACATAAATACGGCATTGTAAAGAATGTTCACTGTTCTATGTAGATGCTACTAATGGACCAATTGTATATAGTGATAAAATAATAATAGTCCAGTCAACAGGTATGTAAAAAAGGGCTTACCTAGCAAAAGGTGGGGTAGAAGATTTTTCTTTTTTAATTTATACATATGAGTGTCAATATGAAAAAAACGAGTTATCCAACATGACCGACCTCGGGAGAATTTTTGTCGGCTGAAAAACCTCGAAAATTTACTACTTTTTTGGCTTTTTTTTGAAATATCTCAGAAATGGCTAAATTTAGCGATATTTTTCTATTATAAAGTTTACAGAAGATTAAATTTCTTACAATTTTCTTCATTACAACTTTTTTGTAGTACTAACAGCGAGCGTGTTACAGCCTCATGAAAGTCGGCATTTCTTCTCAAGCTAATAAAATTCAACTCAGAGAAATGGGTTGGTGAATGAATGTTTTTTAGAAAACGGAAATAGAGGAAGGATATATTCAGCGGTCTGACCTAAGGAAATGACATCTGCTTCGTAGTAAAGAAGGTATATTAAAAAAAAAAAAACTGCCCCCCCCCCCTTCACACAAAAGCTTGCCCTTTCCTCCCGCCTCTTCTCATCCTGTAGTACGCTGCCTCGGCTGAACATCTATGTTATTCAGTTCAGTGCGAACGTACTGTTTCAACCTGTGAGCTTTTTCTATTACAATAAGCGGAGTGTTTGTTTTATTTTCGAAATCAGTTTGAATAAAGGTGAAGTAAAGATTCTGAAGGAGAAAGTTATACAAAAAATCTGTAAAAGTGCAATGCAAAACGTCAAAATGAAGAACATTAGTGTTTTTTGAAGAACCTAAAACAAGTAAGAATTCACAATGCCTGTCACAAACGATACATCAATGAGCGAATGATTGCAGCATATGTACGGCGTCATACAACTGGTGATGGAGCTGATCCAATCTGTGCGGCTCCATATCTTCCATCAAGAACTGAAGGTTTCAGTTTTAAAGATCAGTGTTTCTTGTGTGGAGAGGGGATACTTGAAGATTTCTTTAAAAAACAGGAACGACTTCCTGAGCATGAAAGAAATTTTATCCACCATGCTATGAAACTGGTGTGAAAGAAACACATGTAAATGGTGCTGAAAATCGTGGGGATGAGAGAAGAAAAAAAGTACTTGAATGCATCGGAAATGCAAAAGGTTTAGTTGCTATAAATGCTGGGTATCACAGGTTTTGTCATCAAAAAACTGCATTGGAGGCCTAAAAGTGAAATGAAACGAGGATACTACCCTGCAAGTAACACTGATGAGGCAATGGAATCAATTTACTCCTATCCTAAAAACGACTCGGAGGATTGCCAGTCGCATAAAGTATTTGATGAATAAAACAGAGGGTGATTTTCGTCCTGGCATCAAAACGTTTACATCACACCTTTGCAAAAAATATGGTGAAGATGTTTTAATAGCCGAAACTGCCAACAAGAAAGCAGTTTGCTTCCAAAATGTTGGCTATAAAATACTGAGTGAAACTGGTATAGTAACAAGGACTCTGATCCTCAACAGGAAAATGCATACTAATTTCCTCATTTGACGAGGCTGAAGAAGATGATAAGCTATTCTAAGAGCTTTTATAATTACTGCAAGACGGAGAGGAACAATTTGAGGATGACACACCTTCCTTCTACCTCTGATGACTATTGAAATTTAAAAACCTGGGCTTTCAAAATAACCACGAAGAAAATAAACATGTATATTATACATTAATGTACGTTTCTTTATTTGTTTCAAGGCTAAATGAATCTCCCTTTAATTTACATGTAAATTTAAATTTCTACAATTTACTTTTGTAATTATTTGCTATTGTTCTTCAAACAAGTTTGCCTATTTATGAAGTTCATTTAAAATTAAGATTGTATCTTGCTATTATCATCAATATTAATGTAGCAGTAATTAATGTTTATTACAACACTATGTATTATATCTAAACATCATTAACGTTTTATAATTTAATAAATAGTAGAATTAAACTATTTATGTATCAATGCATTGAGTTTTTGCTTATTAGCCCCCTCATATTTATTAATTTACATTTATGTACAAATATTTTTTATTTTATTTACTTTTCTTTGTATGTGTGTGTGTGTATTATGTGTTGCAGTGATAGAATACTATACATTGGCAGTTATTGGAGTCTGATGATGACTACTGTTGTTAGGCCAGAATTGTCCGTGCGTGGCCGGGGGGAGAGAGAGATTCAGTAAAAAGGGGAAGGGAAAAATTAAACGTGAGCAGATTTGTTATCTGTCGTCCTTAGTGAAAAAAAGAAAAAAAAAAAAAGAAAAAAAAAAAAGAAATGATTGCTAATTTATCTGGCAAACATATTTAATTCCTTTCAAATATCACGATTATTTTAACAAGGCGTATGTTAAGAGAACAATCAAGAATATAAAACAGTATTTCTTACAATATATATTGTAAAAAAATACATCTGGCGTGTATATTTCCGTATTACGTTTTTGATCACCAAATACAACTAGTTGGCATAGGTGGACTCTGCTCAGTTCCCCATCATATTTATGTTCTCATAAATTTCTAGTGCGAGACATATCATAATCATGTTAAACGAAATGAATTTGACCAAAGCTTGATATTATGACAGAATGAAATCCCCGCCTAATAGGCTATCCACCGTTAACTTTGATATATATATCTTATTCTAATCTATTAATTTATTTTATCAGGGTCAATTCCGTTGTTTAGTTTTCATCCTACTATTTCCAATGCAATAATCCTCAAAATTCCTATTTATATGAAAAATTTACAATTTCGCTATGTTGATAAAATCGTAAATTACGAATGATTTATGAAATTTTCCTATTAGAATATTTGTATTCAATCATGTTCAAACAAATATCATAAATGTAATTTTGAAGTTGTCTAATGTATTTACGATCCTCAAAATGGAAATTTATGCTCAATTTTGCCTTATTCTGACATGTTAAGTAAATCGTAAATTCCAAATAACTTACGAATTTTTTAAATTGGAAAAATCGTAGTCTATGATATTCATGCCAGTATCCTAAATAATATTTCGAAAGTGGTTTGACATCTTTACGATGAAAATATCCCTCAAGATTGACGTTTATGTGAAATTTTGCTCTATTCAGCCATGTTAAGAAATTCGTAAATTTCCAATAACTTACGAAATCATTATATTGGAAAATTCATAGTCATTAATAATCATGCCAGTGTCCTAAATAATATTTCAAAAGTAGTCAGACATCTTTACGATGAAAATATCTCTCAAAATTTAGAAATTTTGCTCTATACTGCCATGTTAAAAAATTCGTAAATTTCCAATAACTTGCGAAATTTCCAAAGTAGCATATTTATAGTTACTGATGTTCATTCCGGCATCAAAACTGATATTTTAAAACTAGTCTGACATTTTTACAGTAAAAAGTTTCCATTAAATGCACGTTTAAGTGAATTTTTGTCCTATTCTCCCATGTTAAGAAAATCGTAAATTTCTAATAACTTACGAAGTTTTTGAATTTGAATGTTGCAAATGAATAGGGTTCTTGCCAGTGTCGAAAGTAATATTTTAAAACTGATCTGACCTCTCTGCGATCATTTGTTCGTGAGATATCGTGTTAACAGACTAACAAACAAACGGACTAACACACTAACGGACTGACACACTGACACACTGACACACTAACAGACACCCTACAGACAGACACCATAGAAATTTTGTCATTTTCGGATTCCTCACACCTGAAAACGTCTAGAAAAGTCAAAAAACCGACGTCGAAAATTTTCACGATTACCTAAGTTCCCCATACCTATAGTATGATGGGGAACTAAAAATCCCAAGGACGACAGATATCACAGCTATACCATTAAAAGTTGTTAAGCTTTCTGTAAATAAAGCTTCTAATTCTAATAATTACTGTACGTTATTTATAAGGAGTAATGCGCTTTTTTTACGAAGTTGAGAAATCTGTTTATTTTCAAGAAGCTGTTACGCGCTTGCTATTAGTACTACAAAAAAGGTGTAATGAAGGAAATTGTAGGAAATTTTATCCTCTTCAAACATTACAATAGAAAAATACCGCTAATTTCAGCCATTTCTGAGATATTTCGAAAAAAGCCAAAAAACTAGTAAATTTTCGAGGTTTTTTAGCCGAGAAAAATTCTCCCGGGGCCGACCATGTTGGATAACTCGTTTTTTGCATATTAGTACTAATATGTACAAATTAAAAAGATAAAATCTTCTACCCCACCTTTTGCAAGGTAGAATGTATTTATTGACTGGACTATAAAGGAAACATGAAAATGGATCATTCGAGACAACAGCATTTCTTGCTACCGATATAAAAACAAACCTTTGAAAACTAATTAAATTTTATTTAATTTTGCGCCGACTTCAAAAGTTATGATTCATTGTAGTGTTATAGGTTGTTTGGCGAAGGAAATTATTTTATACTTTTAGGCGCAATTTACAGTTTCATTTCATACTTTTTTTTTTTTTTTTTTTTTTTTTAGTTGTTTGAATAGTAGTTGCTTTTTGGAGTCGGTTCTTTTTTTTTTTTACAAAATGACTTTATTCTACTGAAAGTTCATGTGGATTTTGGTTTTTCTTTGGAAAGTTCATGTTTCTGTAGAGAATTTAAAAAAGGTCCAAAAGATTCTTAAAATATGTCAGTCATTTTTGCTCAGCTCCGAAATAGAGAATGCACTTTAAAAAAAGAAAAATGGAACGTAATCACCTGATTTATGGCTTGGACTTTGATATCAAGTGAGGGCTAGCATCTAGGAGGATTACATCTGGGAACACTGTAAACGTAAATGTCTTAAATTCAGTTACAAAAGTATCTTAAATGGATGGTCATTTTTTAAGCGAAAAAAAAATGTCTTACTTTTTAAGACACCTTTTTGAATCAGAAATTAAGATATTGCAAGTGTCTTAAAACGCCGCCATGTTTTAGGCTTAAAAACACCGCCATGTTAGGCTTAAAAATGCTACCGTTTTTAAGGCATATATATAAATAAATAAATATGGCGTGCGATTATGTTTTTCTTTTAAAAATATATTTTAGAATTGTTTAGAGCATTAATGAAATATTTATATTTAAAAAAAAAAAAAAGCCCCATTTTCCGGCGTTGGGATTCGAACGCACAATGTCTGAGGAAACCGAAACCTGAAGCCAAGCATCGTCGCATTTACCAATCAAGCTACCGTCGTTTACAGCGATACGTCTTTTCATGATGTAATATACTGCAGTATTCGTGAAACTAATCGCAGTGTTATGTTTTATTTATAATTTTTTGCCATAAAACTATTGATAGTATGGTATCTTAAACTTAATAAATACTATTATCTTAAATTTCATATTTAGAGGACCAGAATTTTTATAATAATGCATTACAAGTATGTGAAGGTTTCATCCCTCGATGATAAAGATTTCTTTCCTTAAAGTGATATTTAAATAAAAACGAACTATAATCATGAACACAGGAAAATTTGTAGTTTTACATTTAGATGTAGGTGAATTTGTGAAAGAAAAAAATTTTAAATGAAAAATAATAAGAAGAAAGAAAAAAAAAATATGCACAAATTATTAATGATTGTTCACTTATAAATTCGCTTTCTTCTCTACAAATTACTTGCTACATCCGTCTGCACACTTTTTCTTTCTTTCCAAAAAAAAAAAAAAAAAAAAATTGCCTTTAAAGCTTTCTTATATTAATAAGAAAGCTTTAAAGACAAATAAATATATATATTTTTTTTTTTGAACAAAATAAGATTGTGTCTAAATATGTTGTTTATGGATTGTGTTAAAGCTAATAGCATGGAAATATCATTCACATCCCTAGAGCATTATTCCATAAAAATATAATTTCATAAAACTACCATAATTTAAGTAGTTTAACTGCTTATTATATAAAATAATAATATATTTACTGAATGTGGAAAGAAGTAGGATAAGCATATTTTCTTAAAGTAGATTTCATATGAAAAAATTTCTAAGTAATGCAAGTGTCTGAATTTCTAAAGTGTCTGAAAATTCAAACGCGTTTTGCTGTCTGAAAATTCGCGTATTTACGTGTTTCAGACATCTTTGTGTATGAATTGATATTTCAGACATATTTATGTCTTAAATTAAAATATCTATAACGTCTAAGGTACATTTTAAGACATTTACGTGTCTTAAATGCCGTTTCAGTTGTTTTTATGTCTTACTTTAAGACCCTTTTATTTGCAGTGAAGTTGCCGATTGTTGAACTCGTCATCTAAACCATTAAGGACCCTTCAGAGACAGGCTTGAACTTCGGTTTCTTTTGATATCCCTTTGATGTGGGAATCGAATTGACGCGAAGCAGCAGAGAGATTTTCTTGGCTGACAAACCTCCTACTGCGATCGAAATTGGGTCTCTTTTGTAAAAGAGCAATAAAAAGTAATGTCCTTCCTTCATTGTAAATGTGTGAAAAATGTCAAGGGTCGCTTTCGGACAATGGATAATTTATGAGTTTTGAAGCTCTGCACCGTTGCTAGTATCTGAAGGATCCTTTAGGCTCGAGGCTGGCTGAGCGGTGCTTTGTCGTGTTCCAAAATGCCCGGATGAAGGCTTTCTCAGAAGTTGAATGATACGGCGAGGACTCCGCTTGTCTTTGGCGGGTTTGGAGCCTTGTGTGCTAGCGATATTTAGGCTGATAGTCTTCAGGCTTAGTGGAGTCTGTAGCAGCCAAGACTTTTTTCAATGTGTCGACCACTAGCAGATGAAGAGGAAGGGGGCCGCTTCGGAGCTTTCGGTCGCCGCAATGGTTGAAAATCACTGGTGCGGACAGAGTCAGGAGCAGCCAAGGATTTTTGTGGTTGGTTTCTACTGGAGTTTTATGATGACCAGAATCGTAGACGCTTTAAAAATCTATTCCAAGTCTTTTTCTTTTTAAGCTGCAGCGAAAAAGAATTGTTATAAAAGTAAAAGTCGTGTTTGCGACCAGTTTGTTTTTGCTTTTTGTGCTGCTGGGAGGTGGTTGTTGAGGCCACAACCACCACCCAGCTGTGGTGGCCTCGTTGTGGCCACCGTTGAGGCCACAACGTTTTTCTTCTACGTGCGTGCAGAGCCTGATTAAGGGGGAAGCACACATTATCTCCGCTCTCACCGGAATATTTTTACAATTATTTTTTACTTCATGTCATAGAAATTCCACGCTTTGACGAGGAAATATTTTTTATAAAAAATGAACGGTGTAAAACAATCCAATTTACTCACAGTTATTAGACACCAGAATTCTTTTAAAATAATTTTTAATGAGAATTTTCTGTTTATTATAGGAGGAAAGTATTTGTTAAAAAATAACGGTGTAAGTATAAATAATGTGTGCTTCCCCCTTAATCAGGCTCTGCGTGCGTGGTAGAGCTTAATGCGACTAAAATTGTTTCATAAAAAGACTGCTTGGAAGGTGTTGGTTGATTAGTTACAGTATTAGCCCCGAAATAATCATGCTCCCTGGGCTCGTAGCTAGGATTATGAGAGGAAAGAGAGTTTTAATTGACTGGGTTTGAACCCGATGTACTTAAATCATCAAATTTATCTGTAAGTTGTTTAAAAATTCTGACTTGATCAACGTTAATAGTAGTAGGTGGGCCATTAAGATCCACGGTTAAATTGTTATTTTCTACGTTTAAGACTTTAAAAGGACTTATAAATTTTGGTCCAAATTTACCCACTCGCTTATCTTTTTTAGAACTCAGAAAATGAGATTCGAGGACTAATTCATCGCCAACTTTTACTTCTAAAATGCGGCGTCGAAGATTGCAGTAGTATGCCTGCTACATTTGTGCTTTTTGTAAATTTCACTGCACTTCGGGTATTAAAAATTCAATGTTTTGAGTGATATACTGCGGCATTCTCATTTATTAGAACCAATTTAAGAAATGGTGTTAAACATGGTTCTACCAGTTGCATCGCTGACTGCTGTATGCATAGCATAAATAAACTGATGGATGAACTGATCCCAATTTTCATGATTTTGACCAATGTACGTCGAAATCATTTGAATTAAAGTTCTATTTACTTGTTCGGCCTGATTGGCTTGTGGCCGATAAGGAACCGTAAGGACATCTTTTATTTCGAGTTTATCGCATAATGCTTTAAAAATATTACTAATAAATTGAGGACCATGGTCCGTTACTATTTGAAGAAAGGGCCCGTAACGAGAAATATAGTAATCAAAGAAGCAGTGGCCGCTGCGTGTGCCGAAACTTTGCGTAAAGGTACAAATTCTACGCATTTATTAAAATAATCTACCATAAATAAAACATATCTATATCAATTAAGTTTAGAGAAGAGCATAGAGACCGATTAAGTCGACTCCTAGAATTTGATTAGGAAATTCTACTTTAATAGGAATTAACTTACTGGCCGGTTTAGTATTTTTATAATTATACATTTGGCACAAGCGACAACTCGAAACATAATCACTAACCGACTTCATTTTTGGGAATTAACAGGAATACGTAAGTTTTTTATAAGTTTTCCTAATACCTATAGATGCCCAGAGATTGGTGAATCGTGAAACTCAAAAAGAATGGCTTGGCGAAGAGATTAAGGAATTACAACTCGTAAGTCGTCATTAGATGATAACAATTTAGAATAGAATTGAAAGCCATCAACTAGACAAAACAATTGGGACCAGTTCATTCCGATAGCTGGTTTAACTACAACTGAATCTGGGTTTTCCAGATACTCGTACTTATACTACTCCGATTCAAAAAATTAGAATAATGAAAAGAAATAT
Source organism: Salticus scenicus (assembly GCA_963930645.1). Taxonomy (NCBI): domain Eukaryota; kingdom Metazoa; phylum Arthropoda; class Arachnida; order Araneae; family Salticidae; genus Salticus; species Salticus scenicus. Next base: position 746,659 of record CAWVNO010001198.1, on the reverse strand, counting down.
GGTCAAGGGAAATGAAAATCGAATTTATCAAATAAATAATCAACAATATCAAATATAAAGTACTATAATATGAATCTGCATATTTTGCAGATTATAAAAATGTAAACACATTACAATGAAATAGAAAATATATTTAAATCAGCTAACAACAAAAAATTCAAAATATTAGAATACTTTCTAACATGGTTCAAAAAATTAGAATAATGAAAATATATTGAACATAATTTAAACTCTAAGTATTTTTACTTGCTAATCAGTACTTTGTTGCATCACCCTTAGCTTTAATGACAGCTCTTAAACGTTTTGGCATGTTTTTAACTAAAGGTTCACAATCTTTTTTATCCAAATTCGCCCATATGCTCTTTATACTAGAAATAAGTTCTTTTTTGTCTCTAGGCGCAACTTCTTGAAGTCGTTTCTTCATAATTCCCCACAAATTCTCGATAGGATTTAGATCGGGTGAGTTTGCAGGCCAAGGGAGTACAGGTATGTCCTTCTTTTTGAGCCATTTAGTTGTTGATTTGGAAGTGTGGGGAGAAGCTGAATCTTGCTGAAACAAGAAATCGTCATCACATAAATCCTCAGCTGAAGGAATCATGAAATGTTCAAGAATTTCTTGATAGACTTCTGAATTGACTGTTGTGGAAACAATACACAACCTGCCTGGGCCTTCAGCAGTCATGCAGCCCCATACCATAACAGAGGTCGCAAATTTAAACGAACGTTTTAAACATTCTTTCTTATAAGCTTCATGTTTGAGTCTCCAGACACGTATACCTTGATTTCCGTGAGACACACAAAACACACTTTCATCGCTGAAAAGTATCTTTTTCCAATCATCGTGATCCCAAAATAGCCTTTGTTTACACCATTTAACTCTAGCAGCCCTTTGCTTAGATGATAAGAATGGCTTTATCTTAGGCACACGTGATCTAAAACCTAATTTGCGAGGTCGTCGTAGTGTTGTAGATTTGGAGACATTTATACCCATTTCTTTCCATTTTCTATGCACATATCTCACACTCCGAAAACGATGTTTCTTCACAATCTTTTTCAATTGCCTTTCATCTCTTCTTGAAGTTACTGGCTTTCGACCACTTTTAAAGTGTTTATTTTGAAAACACTTATTATTAGAATATTCTCTCAAAACTGTACTCACACTTGCTTGAGAGCATTTTACTTCTTTTGCTATAAAAAGTTGTGTTTTTCCTATTTCGTGCAAGTACACAATACGATATTTCACAGCCTCAGATAAATCGCTCTTTCGTCCCATATTAAGCAAATACTACGCTACAATCAAATGCCAAACGACTTTTCATTTTCAACGGAGCACATTTTATAGTCCCACAGATGTTAATCCCGCAGCCGTTCTCTCAACTTATAAGAAAAATTTGAATATTCTAATTTTTTGAACCATGCTATCGAGGTATTCTGTTTCTTTGAATTATTCTAATATTTTTTAAATAGTTAATTATTAATATATCAGATAAAAATAAATATTTATGTTATATTTATAAATGCTCTGAAGATAATTAGATACTTTTAATATATTTTTTCCTGGACGCAGTATGCAGATTGACGCGTTAGCAACATCAAACTCATTCTTTTTTACATTATTCTAATTTTTTGAATCGGAGTAGTATAATTTACCAAATTTTGGATGTCTGAGGGTTACCGAAACGGGGAAGCTATCTTCTCCGTGTCGGTAACCCCCAGAGGATCCGCAATGTAGGATCAAAATTGTGATGGCATGTCTAAGGACCACTGAGGGGGAGTCTCTAGGGGTGAGTCCCAGACCGTCGCCAATTGCCCATTGCGCAGCACTAGTGGGACGTAAAACCCAGCCAACCAATCAACAAATTCTGGAACATTACGTTGTTCATGCATTAACTATTCTCGGAAGTTTAATACTGACGCAGGCATAAGTGCTACCGAATACTTTTATTACAATTTAGAGTTTGTGGCCATTTAACTGAGTTAACAGCGTTTTAATTTTCCGAAGCACAGTTATTAGATTGAGTACGAAGATAAGCATTTTAACCTTTCATTTTCAATTACATCATTTTCTTTTAAATTAATAGGTAACTCTGTCGGCTTGACAGGTTTAAAGCTTAAATGAGATTCATCAATATAGAAAGATTTAGTGGCAAAATTTAATTTAACATCATTTTCTTCTAAAGGAGTAGTTAATTCTGTCGGCTTGACTGGTTTAAAATTGAAATTAGATTCAGCAATAGATAAGGATTTAGTAGCAAAATTCAATTTAATATTATTTTCTTTCGTAAAATCTAAGCCAATAATGCAAGAATATTGAAGATTATCAATAACATGAAATGACCATACGACTTCTAACTGGTTTAACTTTACTTTTAAATGTACTTCACCTATGTTTACACAAGATTGGCCTTGCGCTGTAATTACATCTAAATTAGTGTGGTTTAAAGGTTTAAAAGAAAAATATTTAGCCTACGTTTCGTAAGCTAAGAAACAACGTTCAGCACCAGTATAAAAAAATGCAGGAGTTACAACATCATGTAAGACAATATTTAAGTTGGACTGATACAAATGATATTTAAGTAAGTGGATGTGATTGGGGTATCCTGTGGTTGCTGATCCTCCGCAAAGGAGCCACTTAGTAGTTTAATTGGGGATGCTGATTATATAACTATTACGAGCGTTCCTGTTACGTCTGGAAAAATTTTGGTTTTGTTTCCCTGTTATTGCGAGGTTGCTGAAAGTTACTATTGCGTTTTGCCTGTTGAGGTAAACAATCTTGTTGTAACCAATAAAAATTTCGATTTTTTTTTTTTTTTTTTTTTTTTTAAGGGGGGGGGGGTTGAAGTTGTCCCGCCTTGAAAAGTTATTTTCACGTTTTACATTTTACAGCCAGTGATTCAAGTTATTTTCAGATTTCATAGGATGTCGCTCCTGGTACTTTAACAAGATTTGAAATAAAATATAAGAAACGGCGGTTTTCAAATGCAAATAGCGCTGGATTGGGATTGTGAATAGAGGTGTGATAATGCCTAGCATTTGAGCAAAGAACAAAGTTAATTCCATTTGCTTCATTATATCTAGTTTACGTAGCAGACAAGTAGTGTAATATTCATAAAAAGACAATTTGCGTGTGTAAAGTTCTTGTCGCAATTTAGTTTTATCGGCGATAGAGGAAAAGTTGTCTTTGATCCTGCGCTTTAAGGTGTCATACGTGGGATTAAGGCCTAGGGAGATAGAAGCCACATTGTAGAACCACAATTTTGCATTTCCCTTAAGGGAGTACTTAAAGAGATTAAATTTATCCTCATTAGCTATTTTAGATAACTCAAAATGTCCTTCTAGATTATTAAAGAATTCATTAACATTTCCTGACCCAGTAAAGTAAATTCTACCGGAAGAAAGGTGGAGGGGGGGGGGGGGTTGTCGAGTAAATTTGGGTGCCACTGTAAGGTCTGTGCCCCGGCATCAGCAGCAGATCCCATCTTATTGACTGCTTAAATGTAGAAGTTAAACAGAGAGACTTGTATAAAATAAAACTAACGTTTATTCAAACTTTGAGTATTGCGCAAGGGGAAATGTAAAGAAACTCACTCAGATATTTAAATGACTAAATTACAGTAAATATGAAATTTTATATGCTCAACGCTGGTGGCTAAGAGGACTGCCTGATGAAATTTGGAAGAAACTCCAGTTAAAACGAAGCGTACCTCCGGAGCTGATATAACTAGCACTACCACTTAAATCAGTGCTACTCTAGGCTTTATAATCTTCCGTAGCACACTACCCACTGCACTAACGCTCTTCACAATATGAATAGCTAGCTTAATACGCAATCGCTTAAACCTCCACCATAACTCCAACATATCGCTGTTTAAACACTTTCAAAACAAAACACATCCTTCACTTCGATTCACCAACTTACATCTCCAATACTAATCGCATTCAACCATCTTTACTAAATCTGCGTAGCTTCTAATTTTCTCTTAGCTACTCCATGCCGACCTAAAATCACCCCAACTCTACAACTTCAATCTATCACTTTCGTCAACACTTGTGCAGAGCCCAGCTTATACTTTCTCAACCACTAGTCAACATCTTACTGATTACCTACGGCGACATCTTTTTACCTGAACTCGACGCTGCATTTCTCACAAGTTCAACAAAAATAAATATTTATCTGTTATGGAATATTCTCCGAAGAAAAACCGTTCACCTAATGTGAAAACTATGTATCCAAACCTGGAAAAAAATTATTTTTTAATAAATTTCTTGGAGAAAATGTGCTTTACGGTCCTGGTTGGCGATTTTTAGTTAGCGCGGTGTCGCGGTTTTCTCTCCCGTCCTTTCCAAAATGGCGGACATGAAGCACGGTTTCGCGGTTTTCATACCCGTCCTTACGAAAAGGGCCGATTTACGTGTTTTAAAGCAATTATCTAAACATAAACCGTAAAAAACGCCTTTTAAAAACATGAATAAAGGAAAATAGAAATAAATATGAAATTTTTAAAATTTATACAATTTTCATAGACCAAAGCTAACAAATATTAAACATTACGGAACAACTATAGTATTTCCCCTCAGCTAGATTTGGCGATTTTTCGTTGGCGATTATGGCTATATCATAAATCTAAAAATCGTAAATCATACAGCATAAATGATAAAATCGTAAGCTGAATTATAAATCATAAATCATAAAATCATAAATCCAAAATAAATAGCATGTAGGCTGCCATATTATATCTCAAACAATCCAGAACGACATCGTTATCGTTGAAATCGGCGCCAAAGAAAAATCGCCAAATTCAGCTGAGGGGAAATACTATAGTTGTACCTTTTTTTTACTTACCCGTTTCAAAATTTTCGTAGAATTTTATACTCCTTGAAAAAACGAATAATTAATCTTGTCAACAAATTTCACCATTTGTAACACTAATCCAAACATATTTTTACTTTATGTTCTACATAAATACATATTTCTATAAAAGTAATATATCATAATTTTGATTAAAAAAATTGACGACCAACAACGCCAACAACATACAAAACTGTTTTCCAAATGAAGTTACCCTACTGTTGCCAAAATTGAAAAAGTAAAACCAAACGAAACATGTCGGCAAAAAAAGTGTCCGAACACTAGCAAAAAATCCAATGTAAACTAGTATGTTGTGGCCACCACAAGACTTTCTTCTATATTTACCTGTACATAATCAATCAGTAACAATATTTAAAAAAAAAAAAAAAGTACGATTTTTTTTTTAAGTTTTTTTTTGTTTTTTGTTAAAAGTAAAAAAAACTTTGTTCGATAACTTTGTTTTAAATTATCACAGATTTATAGTTCAACCATTCGTTTTAAAGGTATTGACGAGACCTTTCGAAAGATACCCATCTTGAAAATTTATCCCCCCGGGGGGGTACTTCCCCCCCAGGGGGGAAGCGATGCCCCCCCATGCAGAAAATTTTTTTCCTAGTTACATACTACTATTATCAATAATTCATATTAATTTTACAATCACAAGTTTAAAACAACTCTTATTATGCACATTTATACGAATTTTTGTCCTATGCTGCCATGTTAAAAATTTAGATAAAATGCTATCACAGCGCCACCTGTTGAGCTATTGATCCCCAAACATAATCAGCACCAGTTAATGTCGGGGACAAACTAAATACCAAGTTTGGTTAAATTTCATTTAAAAAAAAAAAAAAAAAAAAAAAAAAAAAAAAAATTGCGATTTTTTTTCCAACTTTTGTTTTGTTAAAACTAAAAAAAATTGATAACTTTGGTTTAAATTATCACAGATTTATCGTTCAACCATTCGTTTTAAAGGTATTGACGAGATCTTTCGAAAGATACCCATCCTGAAACTTTGCCCCCCCGGGTGGGAACTTCCCCCCCCGGTGGGGGGGGGGAACCGATGCCCCCACATGCACAAAAATTTTTTCCTAGTTAACTACTACTATTATCAACCTGATCTTTCGAAAGACACCCATTGTGAAAATTTACCCCCCCCTGGGGGGGTATTTCCCCCTAGGTGGGGGAAGCGATGCCCCCCCATGCAGAAAATTTTTTTCCTAGTTACGTGCTACTATTATCAATAATTCATATTAATTTTACAATCACAAGTTTAAAACAACTCTAATTATGCACATTTATACGAATTTTTGTCCTATGCTGCCATGTTAAAAATTTAGATAAAATGCTATCACAGCGCCACCTGTTGAGCTATTGATCCCCAAACATAATCAGCACCAGTTTATGTCGGGGACCAACTAAATACCAAATTTGGTTAAATTTCGTTTAAAAAAAAAAAAAAAAAAAAAATGCGATTTTTTTTTTTTTTGTTAAAAGTTAAAAAAATCGATAACTTTGGTTTAAATTATCACAGATTTATTGTTCAACCATTCGTTTTAAAGGTATTGACGAGACCTTTCGAAAGATACCCATCTTGAAACTTTGCCCCCCCCGGGTGGGTACTTCCCCCCCGGTGGGGGGGGGAACCGATGCCCCCACATGCACAAAATTTTTTTCCCAGTTAACTATTACTATTATCAACGAGACCTTTCGAAAGATACCCATCTTGAAAATTTACTTCCCCGGGGGGTACTTCCCCCCCAGGGGGGGAACCGATGCCCCCACATGCACAAAATTTTTTTCCTAGCTAACTACTACTATTATCAATAATTCATATTAATTTTACAATCACAAGTGTAAAATAACTCTCTTTATGCCCATTTATACGGAATTTTGTCCTATACTGCCATGTTAAAAATTTGCATAAAATGCGATCACAACGCCACCTATTGAGCGATTGATCCCAAAATCTAATCAGCACCAGTTTATGTCAGGGTGCAACTAAATACCAAGTTTGGTTAAATTTCATTCATTGGTTCGTGAGTAACAGCGTCCACAAAAAAATGATACAGACAGACAGACAGACAGACAGACATTTTCTAAAAACTATTAATTCGTGTTCTCCATATCCCAAAACATGTAAATCCATCAAAAAGTGGACTTCGAAAATTTTCGCGAATCCAATACTTTCTCCATCTATATATATAAAAATGAATGTTTGTCTGTATGTTATTTATAAAATCGTAAACGGCTTGACCGATTTCGATCATTCTTTTTTTGTTTTTTTCCTTATAGGTCAGGGATGGTTTAGGAAAAAAAAATTGGAAAAATCTTTAAAATTAATTAAAATATGAAAATAATAAACTTATTGACTTATATTGACTTAATATGAGCCATTTAAATTTTTAATTGTTGCCAAAAAAAGTTTACGAGATATATTTGTTTATTGTTTTCAGCATAAAATGAAATATGCTTTCATGCGAAAAATAAGAAATTACTAAATGTTAAATTGGTCGATGAGAAAATGACACATTATAATTTTAAAATAAAATAGTAATATTACAAATCTAACATATTTCTTCTGAATTTTATTTCACAGCATTTTTTTTATATACCTCAACTTCAGATTTTTTTTTTTTTTTTAGTATGGCGGATGAAACACGCTTGGCATAAAAGTTAATTCAGCATTATGGTAAAAGTATTTTCTTATTGATAATTCTTGACATTTTTTTATAATTTTGATGCTGAAGTAGATCGGACATTTTTGGCCAAGGAAAAGATAGAAAGAAATACGCAAGCGAAGTGATGACGTCACTGGCCGTTCGTGGATGCAAGAAAAACATTTCCTATGTTAAACGCCCATTGGATTTTTTGAAAAAAATTATTAAAAATCGAGGAAAAATATTTCCCGATTTTAATCCGCATATTTAGGTATAGATATGTATTAGTTATCATGTCCATGCATTAGATTAAGTTATTTTTGTTGTAAAATTGACAAAATTTGAATTTTTAATTTCAAAACTCTAGAAAAAAAAAATGGCAAACTTCCATATTCGATTGAAAACACAAACATTTAATTTCAAAGGATGATATTAACACAATAAATATCCAACTAATATACTGATTAAAAGGGAAATGATAAATATTCTATCATAATTTGAAGTCAGATTTGTTTTCAAATGTCTAAATAAAGTATCTGATATAAGATACTAATATGTTGTAGCGGAATAGATTTCATATCGGTCATCCTTGGTAGAAAAATAAAATATCGCCAAATTATTTGGCGAACATAATTTAATTCCTTTCAAAAATCATGGTTATTTTAACAACTTATTTTAAGACAGTAATGAATAATATGAAACAATATTTCGTACAATGCATATTACGAAAATATACATCTGGCATGTATATTTTCGTATTACGTTTTTGATCACCAAATACAATAAGCGCCAAGAACGACAGAGTTTTGAAATTTAAAATTAAAATTTTGTCAATTTCACAGCAAAATAACTCAATCTAACACATGCACATGATAACTAATACATATGTGTACCCAAATATGGGGATTAAAATCGGGAAATAATTTTCTTCGATTTTTAATCATTTTTTACAAAAAATCCAATGGGCGATTGACATAGGAAATCATTTTCTTGCATCCACGGACGGTCAGTGACGTCACACTTCGCTTGCGTATAGGAACAATAATCGCATAAATTATATTTTGGTCTAAAACGGCAACAAAAATTTAAAAGTCGCCAAGGGCATTAAGGCTGTACCATGATCAAGTTTACATACTAATTTATTTATTTTTCTATATACCAACTACTATTAACTAAGCATGAAGTATATATAACCACAAAATAATATTTGTCTTATGCGATAGAAGTTGCCGATCATAGCATATTGTAATATTATATGTGGCTTGAAATTGCTGTCATTCTATGGTTGATTGATTAAATCAAATAAATATAGGAAATAACTTGAGAGCAAATATTATGTACATCACATATAATGTTGTTCATATGTAACTGGGATTCAGATATAAAAGAGTTACTTCAAATTTTTCGATACTGTTCGTATCGAAACTGTTATGTATGATAAGCAACCAAATGGAAGCCCACGGTTAAGCCATTGTCGCAGGCAATAGGGACAGGCACCGGAGATTGCAAGGACGAACAAGGCGCTGCCTAAGGCAGCGGGAACCCAAAGCAAGCTTTTGACCGATTTCAGTTTTTTTTTTTTTTTTTTTTTTTTTTTTTTTTTTATCATAAAGCATATAGAAAAGAGTTTGCCAGCGAAGCGGGCAAAGCCGTCCAAAATTCTTTAAGAACTAAAATATTATTCAACAATTCGCTGGGAAATGAAAAAAAAAAAAAAAAATCATTTATTTGTAAAAAAATTAAAAATTTGAAACTCATAAATATTATATGAATTTCATCACATAGTTAAAATTTTAATTAACCAGTCACCAAATTATTATTAGAACCAGATTAATATTGTGCAATAGTGAACTAAAATCATACAAAGAAAGGTTTCGAAATAAAATTCATAATTGACGACCCAGTTTTTATACTTCCACAACGCAGCACTGTTTTAGTACAGAATCCCTATGGACGAATTTTAAATTTTTATCGCCATGTTGGCGATAACTTTTTATTTATTTATTTTGGCATTTTATTTTGGCTTTCAATGAGTTATAAATTTTTTTGAGTGTACTTTATCAGACTCTGTTTTGCACAGCACCACAATGATAAGGTTTCATTTCATTACATATTATGATCAAACCGTCAGTTCCCACACATACACATCAAAATTTCCACGTGAACGAAGTCGCGGGTAACAGCTAGTATTACATATAGAAGAAAGTAAAAAAGTTCACTTCGTACAGTTTTGTTAAATAAATCCTTGTCGAATAATGTTCGTACACTGACTCAGAACAGGATTCGACAAGGATTTATTTCACAAAACCGTATGAAGTGTACTTTTTTTTACATAGGAATTTTTTCTAGTGCTCGGAAACTTTTGTTGCTGACTGTAGTATAAGCAGAGTGGATTTAACGTTCCACTACTACAGCGTTATGGGCGACAATCTCGGAGATACGCAAGTAAGTTTGCAAGCGCTTCGGCGACAATCTCGGAGATACGCAAGTAAGGTTGCAATTAACATCGAACTAGCACTGACTGTGCTTCGGCAACTTTATGCAGCAATTTATAATATGCAGATACGCAAGTAAGGTTTCAATTAACGTCGCTTCACAGACCTTCTATTACTGTGTATTTGAGTTTTGGCGACATGTAAAAGAAACAGAAAACCGCTAACAACACATCTTGCCCCAGTACATCCATAGGATATCCTCAGAATAAAATGACATCCTGAGAATGTACTGTGAAAAAAATGTGTTTTTAGGAATATTATTGTTGCTTATTGCTCTTATCTTGGCCGGATTAGCTTCAGATCAAGATTTCTTAAAATCATTAGGGAAGCGATAAGGACGCCAAGCGGAAATGCTGTCCTCTTCGGAAGCAAAAAAATGGCGGTGATGCGCCGGCCTATTATTTTATTTAGGGGCTCTACACTGGGCTCAATCCTAAAGTGTACGTGGAGGGCGACGTAATAAAATCTGTTCAAAAATTTTCTTTTTAAATGATAAAATTGGCGGTTGCAAAAAGGGAAAAGGAAAATATCCAAGTGCGGCTTTTTTTTTTTTTTTTTTTTTTTTTTGTCGCTAAGTGTACCTTATGGGTAAGAGAAATTTAAAATGAAAAGTTAAACCTGTACCATTAAAACTGTCAGATATAAGTGACATCATAATAGCTTCAAAATTTTGATTTTTATTTATCAAGGAACGCGGTAGCGTTCCGCCCCGCCAAGCTAAAACAAACACTAACTCACAACCTCACTTTTACTGGGGTTGAATTCCCCAAATTCTCTCCAATTGAACCGGTTCCTCAAAAGAGGGGTTGATTACTAGGGTCAGAAACAACCCCTGGCCCCGTTCACAACCTCACTTTTACTGGGGTTGAATTCCCCAAATTCTCTCCAATTGAACCGGTTCCTCAAAAGAGGGGTTGATTACTAGGGTCAGAAACAACCCCAGTAGGGACTGGGGTTAATCCTTCTAAAACCCGTCTTTTACCCACAATTCCTTTCGGACGTAACTGTGCGCTGCGCCGTGTTGGATTTAATTTATCTCTGTTCGCTGTCTTTCACTTATTTGCTTTTAAGTTTATTTGTTTGTTTGTTTACCTGAAAGATGTCTAGCAAAATTATGCGTAATGCTCGTTGGTCTCAGGAAGAGACAAAAGCTTTGCTGCATTTAAGTTCACTGTTTATTTCTACAAAAAACCTTAATAACAAAAATAAATGAAGTTTGATTACATTATTATTATTTTTTTTTCTAATAATTTAACTGACTAATTTCAATTTAAGATTATTCATTTAAATGCTACATAAAAATTATATTTTATTTTTTCTTAATAACCGACATTTCTAAGAGAGTGAAGACATACAGTATTCTTTGATTATTATTTAAAAAATATACAGTAAAAGAGGGAAGTAATGAATGCAATAGAAAATATAAATAAATTACAATTATTTGTCAAGTAAGATTTTATTAGCACGGCTTTACTTGTTTTAAAACTTATTGTTCTTTAAAATATATATAATTATCTAAAGAAGTATAATGAATAAAAAGCGGGAGCAACTCCCTGTTGAATAAATTGGTGTTTTCAATGCACTTTTAAAGATGATGATTTAGAAGTCGCATAATTGTATTTCTAGTGCATAAATAAAGATCCTTTTTTCTATTTATTACAGTTAAAAGAAAAATATTACTTCAAATATAATAGAATAATAAAATATTTTCGCTTGTGCTTTTCATTCGTAAATTTATACACTACTTTTCCTATGGCCGGACACTTACGATTTCAGACGCTTTGTCAAATATCTAGAAAAATTCTTGATGAATTGTCCTAAAAATCTCGGAGTGTAAAGAATATACTAATTTCATATATATTTCAGCAAAAAAGTTTTCGCAAAAGCAACAAAGGGAGTGGTAAAAAATTAAAGAAAAAAGAAAATGTTTGGGATTATCCTGTAAAAAGTAATGCTTTAGATACGGTCTGGCTGTAATATGTGATTATGATACTGCCTACTGGGCGATTTATTGTAAATATAATCAGCACCAATTCATATGAAAAAATTTTTCGGAATTCCACCCATTATTAAACGAGATACAACGCCCACAAAATTCTTATAAACCATGCACGACACACAGACAGGCATGCACTTTTAAAAATGGTCAAATTTTTGTCATGATATTTGAAAACGTGTAAATGCATCGAAAACCAGAAGTCAAAAATTTTCTCGATTGTAATATTTTCTTCTTGCGAATAGAAAAAATAATAAAAATAATTGTTTTTATCAACTTAGAATTTACAGAAAGTAATCTAACCTCTTGCCAATTCATTTTATATTTGCGATAATCTTAAAAAAATATTTCTTATAAATTTTATTTCTTTTTCAACTTTAAATAAGAAAATTATTTCTGTCTGTTATGTATGGAAAAAGAAAAATGTAGGACTATTTAACGCTAAAATTCTTCTTTATTTTATTTCCTTGCAGAGAATATATATATATATATATATATATATATATATATATATATTTATTTATTTTTTGTTTATTTTTTTATTTTTTATTTTTATTTTTTTTTTTTTTAAGATTAATACACTAAACAAAAACATATCTCAACGTTTTTCAAAGATAAAATCATGATTGTGGTAATTATTTTACTAAACACAGTCGGCAGCAAAAGTATCCGAGCACTAGCAAAAATTCTTGCATTAAAAATGTGCATTTAATACTGTTTTGTTAAATAAATCCTTGTCGAATCATATTCCTAGACTGGCTAAGAACAGGATTCGATAAGGATTTATGTAACAAAACTGTATCAAGTGTACTTTTTTTATATAGGAATTTTTGCTAGTGCTCGGATACCTTTGCTGCCGACTGCAATTTTTTTTTTTTTTTTTTTTCTGTACATCTATAACTAACATCAATAGAATTTATGCGAATGTTTTGGTTTGTGAATTAAAGGGACCTTACTTCTTTCTTTCCCCATTGAAAACCGGTTGTCACCCTCTCCATCCTTATTCCGAGATAGATAGTTGTAAACGGACAAAACAGAAAGGGGGATCAAAAGAAGCATCGTTAAGAGCGGACTATAGCTAGCTCTGAAATCGTTTCCAGTCTTAAGAGCGGACTATAGCTAGCTCTGAAATCGTTTCCAGTCTTAATGACTTTTCACCCTGCTTTCTGGAGGAGGTCCTTCTAAACTAGTACTTCACTGAGATACGACACAAAATTTGTGAAAGTTATCAGCCAAAAGAAAAAGTGTCCAATCCTTAAACACTTATTCTTACAGACACTCCCTTTCATGACAGAGATGGATGTGTAAACAAAATGTCAAAATGTCACTATTTATCAAAGCCCATCAAAGGTTCAGTAAAGAAAATTACCCCGGAGTGTTAAACAGCGTTAGTTGACCGCTAAAGAAATGAAAACGAATGTGATACAGTGAAACCTCTCAAGTTGGACACCCCTATAAGTTGGACACCCCTCTAAGTTGGACGCTTTTTCTTGGAACGGAATATGTCCATTAACATTATGTCTAACCCCTATAAGTTGGACACCTCTCTAAGTTGGACACTTTTTCTTGGAACCGTAGGTGTCCAACTTAGAGAGGTTTTACTGTATTAGTTAAATAACAATTGTAGCTGTCGATTTTTAACTAAGAATCAGTTTTTAAAATATATAATGAATTTCAGATAATTTTTATTCAAGAGAAAATTATTGTTTATTTTTCTCGCAAGTAAAAAGTATTTTATAATAAAATCAATTTTAAATAATGCAAATTAAGAAATCACAATTAAAATCTTTGTTGAGACAATCTCAAATAATACTGAAATGGGAAAAAAAAAAAAAAAAAAAAAAAAAAAAAACAAGAGGAACTAGAAAAAACAAGAGAAAAAAAAAACTATTTAATTCTGAGAAAATATAGAGAAAAAATCAGTATAATTAAACATCGTTTTATTTGAAAATTCATGAACATGAATGATAAAATGAGCATATATTATTTTCTGAATATAAATTTAAAAACAAAAGATTGCTGACAATTATTTTTAAAGAATAATCTTAGTGACAAAACATTTCTACTTTAATTAAGCCTTTTGTACATTTAATAATAATTAAAAATAATATATATATATATATATATATATATATTTTTAAGAAACTTTTAACATAGTTTTCAATAGTATTAAAAATCATTGCATTTTTGTACAAACTAAATCTAGAAATCTGGTGTGAAACAACCACACGACTTCCATTACCCACTATTATACATATTATATGCATTTTTGAGAGATAATGCGATCAGAAAACATAAAAGTGAACTAAAGAGAAAATCGTTAGAGCCGTTTATGAGATACCAACTTTTACAAAAAAAAATTATTGACCGGAAAACAATAATTACATACAAAAGGATATTTAAAAATGAGTTAATATGGCGAGTTTTAAAAAAATCCGTACAGCTGTTTTTAAAGGAACGCCCTTGGCAGACCTGAAATTGAGCTATTTATACAGGACGCCTATCAATTTTCCTGAACTAACCAACTATATCATTCGCAAGGACATCTAACAGAGTGTTTATATAGCAAATTTGAAGAAAATCGTTAGAGCGGTTTTTGAGATACGAACTTACGGTCCCACTTCCGGTTTCTGATGTCCACTTCCGATTAAACTCAATTATTGACAGGAAAACAATAATTACACACAAAAGCATATTTAAAATTGAGTTAAAATGGCGAGTTTGAAAAAAATCCGTACAACCATTTTTAAAGGAACGCCTTTGCGAGGCCTGAAATTGAGCTATTTATACAGGACGCCTATCAATTTTCCTGAACTAACCAACTATATCATCCGAAAGGATATCTAATAGAGCGTTTATATAGCGAGTTTGAAGAAAATCGTTAGAGCCGTTTTTGAGATACGGACTTACGGTCCCACTTCCGGTTTCCGATGTTCCACTTCCGGTTTTTCAATTTTCACCAAAATTTGGAAATTTCATCTGTACACCAGACGTATTTCAATTCTAAAGTTTCGTAGCTCTATCTTTATTAGTTTCTGAGCTATAATAGCCAGAAGATTCTCCACATACATACATACATACACACACACACACACACACACACACACACATACATACACACTGACCAATTGCCAAAAACCACTTTTTTGGACTCAGGGGACCTTAAAACGTGCAAATCAGGTGAAAACCCGATATCGAATTTTCAGACCGAATACAATACTTCCATTACCTACGGAAGTAGGGTAATGGAAGTAAAAATGTAATTACTAGAAGCAATAAAAATGTAATTTGCCCGCTTTGCTGGGCACTACTTCAATGAGTTGTTAAAATTCCATATTATTATTAATAAACACTGCTCTTGAAAAAAAAAAAAAAAAAAAAAAAAAAATCGAGATCAGAAACCATTTTTGCTGATTCTTATGTAAAATGATCTCCTGAATCCGAACATGACTTCCATTTTGCCCAGTCACCCACTGTTTTCTAGTTACACCACCCCCTCCCTCAATTTCTTTAACTATTCGATAATTTTATGACCATGAATTTGATTTGAAGAATGAAAAATAATTAATTTAACACCTAAAAACAAAAAAATATAAAGTTTAAAAAACAACATTAATAACAGATTAAAAAAAATCTGCTGTGAAACAACCACACGACTTCCATTACCCACTATTACTTGTATTATTTTTGAGAGCTAATGTGATCAGAAAACATAAAAGTGACCTAAAGAAAAAATCGTTAGAGCCGTTTTTGAGATACCAACTTTTACAAAAAATCAATTATTGACCAGAAAACAATAATTACATACAAAAGGATATTCAAAAGTGAGTTAATATGGCGAGTTTGAAAAAAATCCGTAAAGCCGTTTTTAAAGGAACGCGTTTGCAAGACCTGAAATTTAGCTATTTATACAGGCCGCCTATCAATTTTCCTGAACCAACCAACTATATCATTCGAAAGGACATCTAATAGAGTGTTTATATAGCAAGTTTGAAGAAAATCGTTAGAGCCGTTTTTGAGATACGGACTTACGGTCCCACTTCCGGTTTTTCAAATTTCACCAAAATTTGGAAATTTCATCTGTACTCCAGACGTATTTCAACTCTAAAGTTTCGTAGCTCTATCTTTATTAGTTTCTGAGCTATAATATCCAGAAGATTCTCCACATACATACACACACACATACATACACACTGACCAACACTTTTTTGGACTCAGGGTACCTTAAAACGTGTAAATCAGGTGAAAACCCGATATCGAATTTTCAGACCGAATACAATACTTCCATTACCTACGGTAGTAGGGTAATGGAAGTAATAATGGAAGTAAAAATATAAGATATGTAATGCATAATTCCAATGGCAAATTCCCTCAAAATTTTTCCCTTGTCGCAAATGTCTATATGTTTTAGAATTTTTCAACTCTGTAACCCTCAGAATATATTTTTAAATGTTAAAATAATCCTCACCCTCCTAAAAATCAAAATTTTAGACATAAAACCACCGAAAACTGATAAAAATATGAGGTCATTCCTAAAATACGGTGGGTGATAGGGCAAAATGGGCGGCCTATTCGGATTCAAGAGGTCATTTTACATAAAAATATGCTGAAAAGGTGTCAGATCCAATTTTCATGCCGAGCAGTGTAAAAAAAAAAAGGTGTCAAAAGGTGTCATCTTTAAAAATTATTGAAAAAAATATATGTGATTCTACTCTTCATAAAACACCAGAAAATGAAAAAATTATCAGCTGAAATTAATTACAGCGACCACAAAAAATTATCAAAATTAAGCATATTTGGCGATTTCACACTACCAAGTTTTAAGAGTTCTAGAACATGATTTGACCTTCTTTAGAAAATGTCTGTCACTGTGTGTGTGTGAGACAAAAATTTTGTGGTGACTGTATCTCAGGAAATACGGCCTAGAATTGCATATAAGTTTATATACAGAGACACCTTGACCTAAATTAGTGCATACCAACTTTTGGTGTCAATTGCTTAACAAATGGTGCTGCTGTACTGCGATTTCCACAGTTTTATGGAAGGCCATATCTCAGGAACTACTGTATGAAACTGAAAAGATTATACACAGACACACCATAACTTAAGTTACTGTCTATATCTTGCGCTGCTGTACCATGATTTCTTCAATTTCAAAGAAGACTATATCTCCTGAACTACTGCACAGAATTGCATAAAAATTTATATGCAGATGCACCTTAACATTAGTTAATCAACTTTTGGTGTCAATTGCTCAACAGGTGGAGCTGCTATACAGCGATATCCACAATTTAACAGAAGGATACGTCACAGTAATTATTACACAGAATTGAATATAAATTTATATAGCGATGCACTTTGACATAAGTTAGTGTCTAACAACTTTTGGAATTAATATCTCTGCTATATGTCGATTTCCGCAATTTCAGGGAGATCTATATCTCATGTTCTATTGCGTAAATTCAAATAAATCTTGATTTGTAAGAAGGCCATTAGGTGACATTATGCTGATTCAGTTTGGATGCAAATCAGCCTATAGATGGCGCTGCTATACTGTAATTTTACCCGAGAACAGGAAGATTATATATGTCAACTTCTATGAAACTTGATGTATGAGATAACAGTTATGAAAACACATTTTTAAGATTTTATTTATAGCGAATAAAACTCTCTTCTTTTTCTTTTCTAATGTTTCCTGTTAGTTTTTTCTAAGATGAAAATCATCTGCATTCATTATGGTAGATAATTTTATTGAATAATAATCTTCATAAAATATTTTTACTGAGTGAATTTCTACAGGAAAATATATAAGAAAGTATTGTGGTGACCACAACATACTAGTTTTTAATACGTGGTTGTAAAGTTAATATGAATTATTGAAAATAGTAGTAGTAAAGTAGGAAACAGTATGAGTGCATGTATGAGCAACGCTTCCCCCTTCACCCCCGAAGGGTATAAATTTTGAATATTGGTAACTTGCGAAAAAACTCGTCAATTCCTTTAAAACGAATGGTTGCACTATAGATCTAAGTTAATTTAAATGAAAGTTATCGATTTTTTCATTTAACAAAAAATCGCATTTCTTCTGATATTGGTACAAAATTGACATTTTTTCGGCATTTAGTGTAATAATTCTGTGTGATAAAAATAGTCTACATTCATCATAGAAAATAAATTTCATAAATAATAATTATAATTTGCATTGCAAGAATAAGAATTTGTGTAACTTTATACAGACAAAATTTTTGTGGTTGCCATCATAACATACTAGTTTTATGCAGTAATTAATATTATCTTCATTTTGATTTTTTTCTTCTTTGTTGCTTTTTTTCGATATTCAATAGAAGAAAGTATAAGATTGATAAAAACTTTTGCCCTTGGGTTTCCGACAGAGTTACACGTTTTGAGAGATGTCGAACACGATATGACCAGTTTCAGAAAACGGCTGTCTATGGGTATGTGACAAAATTTTGTGGCAACTGTATCTCAGGAACTACAGCACAGAATTTAATAAAACTGATTATGTAGTTACACCTTGACATGAATTAGTGCTATCAACTTTTGGTGAAATTTGTCCAACAGGTGTTGCTGCCATCTTGTTTTATCTCATTTTTTAATGTAATGGTGTAGAATAAAATTTCCTATAAATGTGCATAAAGAGAAATACTTTTTATAACCAAATTATTCTTAGAATGTTGTGGCCACTACAAGATTTTCTTCTATATTTTCCTATGCAAATTCACTCAGTAAAAATAATTTATTAAAATCGTTATTTAATAAAATTATCTTCCATGATAATGCAGTAAGATTTCCATATTAGAGAAGTAGTATAACACTAAATACCCCAAAAAAGCTCATTTTATTCTCAATATTACATTAAAAAAAAAAAAAAAAAAAAAAAAAAAAAAAGTTGTTAAAAAGTTTAAAAAATCAATAACATTATTTTTAATTATTGCAGATCGATGGTTCAACCATTCATTTTCAAGGTATTGGCGAGCTATTGTGAAAGATATCCATCATGAAAATTTATTCCCCTCTAAGGGTGACTTTCCCTCCAGGGGGGAGGCGATGCTCCTACATACATTTTTTTTTTTTTTTTCTTTTTTCAGTTGACTATCTCTATTATAAATAATTCTTGTAAATTCCATAATGATTATTTTAAAATAATTCACTTTATGCACATTTATACAAAATTTTGTCCTATACCACCATGTTAAAAATTTTAAAAAAGCGGGATGGCAACTCAACTTGTCAGACAATATTTACCAAAAGTTGATAGGCGCTAATTTATGTCAAGGTGTAACTATATATCAATTTGTATGAACTGATATGCAGTAGTTCCTGGGATACAGTTGCCACAAAATGTTGTCACATACACACAGAAGACAGACATTTTCTAAAAATGGTGAAATTGTGTTCTGCAGCTCTCAAATACTTCCTTTTAAATGGGTGCGAAAATTACTAAAAATCATCCTTTGTCAAGTACAATAACAGTTCAGTGAAATAAACGTGTTAGCATTGTTGCACCTATGATTCTAGCACACGTGATAGCAAACCGGCTATAAGTTATTATCATCTAGTCCATTTTAATATTGATAAATGAAAATGGAAATAAAAACGTAAAAGAAAACAATTTCTAAACAAAGATTTATGTGAGTGCGTTCTTATGATGTCCAAAATGTAAAAGAATATTGTCGACTAAGTGTCTGCATCCCTTTTTATCACAATTTTTTAAACTGTGGCGCGTTGACAGTTTAGCATTATTACTGAAGAGTACAAATGAAGTCTAAGACAAGTTGCAATACCTTAGAACACTTTATTCATTGTGTATGCTTCTGCTTCACATGAAACAGGGGAACGCGCTTTAGAAGCGCCGAAAAGATATTTTTTCACAAAGTATATACATGTGTTTTACAAATGTACAAAAGAAGAATCGGGATAACAATAGTATACTAAATAGAACTTCAGTAGTATTTATCTATTATTCAACACTTAATAAATAAATCTTTTATTAACACAAAGTTGGTATTTTGGATTCTGTAATAATTCATGAAAGGATGGACTTAGTTAAAAAATTCTAGTGATTTTCTGATTTCAGTTTGATTATTATTATTACTATTATTTTCTATTCAAAATCAAAATAATTGACTAAAACTAATCGAAATAAAATAGTAAGTGAAATTGAAAATCTTCCTAACTGAGAAGCAGCTATGAAAACTTTATATATTTAACGTAACAGTACAAAACACGTTATCTAAATCTTATTTGATTTGTTGCCATTCTTTGTGTTTTGGACTTTAAAAAGAAAGAATGGAAGAAAAGAAAAATAGCAGCAAACTAAAGGCATACATTACTAAACATTTACATTATTTGTATTTTTGGAATTGACTGAATATGTAAAATCTCAAAATAACGTCATTTAGACTCAAATAATAATAAATAAATAAAAGGAGTTATACGCTGTTAAAAATTTCAACAGAAAATTTTGTGTAATCTGTTATCTTAAGTGTTACGTAAAATTACAGCGAAAAATAAACGGAGATGTTAAAAAACTTATTTTATACATTCATTTTAATAACTAATATTAATTTAATTAATTATTGGAGAGAATATATTTCGGACTTTGAATGCTTTTTCTAAAGTAGAAGCAGTCATTTTTAATTTTAATTAAATAATAAAATTACGTAAAAATACAGAATAAAGATTGAGAATCTCGATTATTCCATTTTAACTAAGAATTACTGTACATTTACAGAGACTCTGGATAAATATTTACATTAAATTTACAGAAATTTTTAACAGTGCAGGTTTTATGAACTAAAATACTTTGTTTATAAATATAATTGTTGCCACAAAATCTTTTAACTTTCTGTGCGCTTAGGGACACAAATACAAACTTTGTTAATTAAAAGTATATTTTTCGGTCTCCGATTAATTTATACGTTAAAAGAAAAATTGAGTATATATATTTCTTTTTTCTATTGATAAAAAAATAATAATAATAATAATAATAATAATAATAATCAAAACAAGGAATCAAAAACATTAAATAGCAAGGTATCATCAGCAATATTATGTAAAAATATGCGAATAGTTACAATGGGAATTATGCTGAAGCTACGGATTAAAATGTTAGAAGTCATATCTTTCATTATGGTCTGTGCAATGAGGTTTCACTGTAAAAAATATCTGTAAATTTACTGAAATGTTTATGCAGTGTCCTGTAAATTTACAATAATTCTTTGTTTAAAGTATGTAATCAAGATTCTCAATCTTTATTCAGTATTTTTGCCTATTTTAATTATTTAATTTATCAATATGAGAAATGTTTCTACTTTAGAAAAGCTTTCTAGATCACATATATATTCTCGCTAGTAATGCATTAAATTAATATTGGTCATTAAAATGCATTTATAAAATAGATTTTTTAACATCTCCGTCTATTTTCCCCTGTAATTTTACATAACTTAAAATATATTATTCCCAGTAGTTTCCTATTAAAGTTTTTAACAGTGTTGCTGCTAAAGAGAAATAGCGTTATAAAATTTCATTTAAAACAAACAAGAAAATTTAAAACTACAATCTCAGTCACTTATTAAACTAGCATGCTGTGGCTATCTCAAAAATTCTTCTATATCAATCTTAAAAATAACTACCCGCATCTGTTAACGTGCACAGAAATTTCCTCGGCACAGATTCTCACAAAACGAATTTCAATGATGCAGTTTCGTGCAATTTTAACAATACATGCTCTGATATAGCCATCAGAAAAGTTACAGAAAGTGAATAAAAACAGCGCCACCTGTTGATTTAAATATATTCAAATTAAAGTGAGGAAAAGCAATTGATTCTAAAAAAAAAAAAAAAAAAAAAAAAAAAAAGATTAAAACTGATTTAAAAAAAAAAAAAAAAAAAAAAAAATGTCGCACATTTGCATGCTTGAATATTTCTTTAATTTTTCCCATTTACATGATACATTATACACAAAATTCTAAATTTTTATTTTGGGAAGAAGATATTTCTTTTCCGCTATTTCAACATCGAAATACACTTTCGTATTCAAGCAGACTGCAAGATAAAACCAGACAAGTTTCTTTTGAAGACCTTCTTCGAAAATTAGAAGCATCATCAATCAACCTTAATGACTTCCTTTGGAGGCGTTTCCGATACGGGGAGGGGAATAGAGCTGATATTGGGTTTCTTCGATTTGAAAGTTAAATTTCAAACAATTTTTTTTAATATATATTTAAAAAAAACAATAAATAAAATCTATTTATAAAAAGCAAAATTTTTTGGAGAAAGTTACTACCTTTACAGATTTTAGATTCCACAATTTGTTGATAAGTTAGACGGTAATAAAGCAACGCAAGTGTATTTTTCGTACATTTGAGCTTAAAAATGAAATATTAAAAATTAAAAAAACTAATTTTTGAAAAGTTAGTACTATTTTAATGGTTGTGAATTTTCTGCTTGTGAAAACAGAATTAAAAAAAAATAAATTAGATAATGAGTAATTATAGTTACAAATTTTCCCGTAGAATAACATGGGGAAAGGCTATTTGCGAGATTAGGTATTGTCCGCTCTTAATGACTTTTCACCCTGCTTTCTGGAGGAGGTCCTTCTAAACTAGTACTTCACTGAGATACGACACAAAATTTGTGAAAGTTATCAGCCAAAAGAAAAAGTGTCCAATCCTTAAACACTTATTCTTACAGACACTCCCTTTCATGACAGAGATGGATGTGTAAACAAAATGTCAAAATGTCACTATTTATCAAAGCCCATCAAAGGTTCAGTAAAGAAAATTACCCCGGAGTGTTAAACAGCGTTAGTTGACCGCTAAAGAAATGAAAACGAATGTGATACAGTGAAACCTCTCAAGTTGGACACCCCTATAAGTTGGACACCCCTCTAAGTTGGACGCTTTTTCTTGGAACGGAATATGTCCATTAACATTATGTCTAACCCCTATAAGTTGGACACCTCTCTAAGTTGGACACTTTTTCTTGGAACCGTAGGTGTCCAACTTAGAGAGGTTTTACTGTATTAGTTAAATAACAATTGTAGCTGTCGATTTTTAACTAAGAATCAGTTTTTAAAATATATAATGAATTTCAGATAATTTTTATTCAAGAGAAAATTATTGTTTATTTTTCTCGCAAGTAAAAAGTATTTTATAATAAAATCAATTTTAAATAATGCAAATTAAGAAATCACAATTAAAATCTTTGTTGAGACAATCTCAAATAATACTGAAATGGGAAAAAAAAAAAAAAAAAAAAAAAAAAAACAAGAGGAACTAGAAAAAACAAGAGAAAAAAAAACTATTTAATTCTGAGAAAATATAGAGAAAAAATCAGTATAATTAAACATCGTTTTATTTGAAAATTCATGAACATGAATGATAAAATGAGCATATATTATTTTCTGAATATAAATTTAAAAACAAAAGATTGCTGACAATTATTTTTAAAGAATAATCTTAGTGACAAAACATTTCTACTTTAATTAAGCCTTTTGTACATTTAATAATAATTAAAAATAATATATATATATATATATATATTTTTTTTTTAAGAAACTTTTAACATAGTTTTCAATAGTATTAAAAATCATTGCATTTTTGTACAAACTAAATCTAGAAATCTGGTGTGAAACAACCACACGACTTCCATTACCCACTATTATACATATTATATGCATTTTTGAGAGATAATGCGATCAGAAAACATAAAAGTGAACTAAAGAGAAAATCGTTAGAGCCGTTTATGAGATACCAACTTTTACAAAAAAAAATTATTGACCGGAAAACAATAATTACATACAGTACTGTGCAAATTAATTGGGACAAACACATTTCTTAAGAAAATTGTTCCTTCCTCAGGGATTTTCTGCCTCAAACCGGTTTCAACTGCATTTTCTTACAATGCGCGACTGCCCTTAACTAATCTAAACCGGTATGACCACATGATCATGACATTTCAAAAAAATTTCACTTCAGTTGCGCTTCAGTTGCTGTAAGAAGTGGTCGATTGTGTGAATTGTCTGCTTCTGACGTGTACTTAAAAAAAGTATATCACTCCCAGGAAAAGGACTACAGTTGTTACCCTTAGTCAGCATTCTTCTATGACTGTGAGGAATATTGCTACAGCAGTTAGAGTTGGAAAATCCAATGTTTCTAGGATTATTAATCTGCAAAAGAATTTTGGAACAGTGTCTCTAAAACGAAGGGTAAATGTGGACGCAAACGCATGACCACACCTCGAACAGATAAATTTCTTGCAGGAAATAGTAAAATGCATCCTCGCAAAACAAGTACAGATCTTCAGACAGAATTATTAGCTACTGGCGTGAGCGTGGATTCATCAACAATTCGACGAAGGCTTATTCAATCTGGGTGATTTGCAAGAACACCAATCAAAAAACAATTACTAACACCTGCAATGAAAAGAAAACGTATGAACTGGCCCAGGAAATATCAATACTGGAATGCACAAGACTGAAAGAAGGTTGTATTTAGCGACGAAACTCATTTTATTGAGCAAGGGTTTCGACCAAGATTTGTCAGGCTAAGTGATGGAGAACCCATCAGAGAACAACATCTTATTCAAACAGTTAATCACCCTCGTAAACAGATGTTTTGGAGTTATTTTACTTCTGGAGGACCTGGCAGCTTAGTACCAGTTGAAGGGATGATGAACTCTAAAATATACATTTCTATAATAGAAAGGAAATTCGTGCCTATGATGCAAACGTTCCTTGGTGATGTTGGTATCTTTCAACAAGATCTTGCTCCATGCCATTCTTCTAAGCTAACAAAGAATTTTTTTCAAGAGCAGAAATTAACGGTTTTGGATTGGCCTGGTAATTCTCTTGATGTAAATTCCATCTAAAATTTGTGGAGCATTGTAAAGAGACGTGTGAGTAAAATGAACTGCTCAACAAAGAAAACAATGATTGAGAATGTTATAAAAGTTTGATTTCGTAATGACGAGATCGAAAATTTAAGTTCAAATTTAGTGGAATCCATGCCAAACCGTGTACAAGATCTCATTCAAGCTAGAGGAGGGCATATTTCGTATTAGATTGTTATACCGTGCATGTAAGTTAATCTATACCAATTAAACAACATTTGTGAAAATTTTTGAGCTTGTCCCAATTAATTTGCACAGTACTGTACAAAAGGATATTTAAAAATGAGTTAATATGGCGAGTTTTAAAAAAATCCGTACAGCTGTTTTTAAAGGAACGCCCTTGGCAGACCTGAAATTGAGCTATTTATACAGGACGCCTATCAATTTTCCTGAACTAACCAACTATATCATTCGCAAGGACATCTAACAGAGTGTTTATATAGCAAATTTGAAGAAAATCGTTAGAGCGGTTTTTGAGATACGAACTTACGGTCCCACTTCCGGTTTCTGATGTCCACTTCCGATTAAACTCAATTATTGACAGGAAAACAATAATTACACACAAAAGCATATTTAAAATTGAGTTAAAATGGCGAGTTTGAAAAAAATCCGTACAACCATTTTTAAAGGAACGCCTTTGCGAGGCCTGAAATTGAGCTATTTATACAGGACGCCTATCAATTTTCCTGAACTAACCAACTATATCATCCGAAAGGATATCTAATAGAGCGTTTATATAGCGAGTTTGAAGAAAATCGTTAGAGCCGTTTTTGAGATACGGACTTACGGTCCCACTTCCGGTTTCCGATGTCCCACTTCCGGTTTTTCAATTTTCACCAAAATTTGGAAATTTCATCTGTACACCAGACGTATTTCAATTCTAAAGTTTCGTAGCTCTATCTTTATTAGTTTCTGAGCTATAATAGCCAGAAGATTCTCCACATACATACATACATACACACACACACACACACACACACACACACATACATACACACTGACCAATTGCCAAAAACCACTTTTTTGGACTCAGGGGACCTTAAAACGTGCAAATCAGGTGAAAACCCGATATCGAATTTTCAGACCGAATACAATACTTCCATTACCTACGGAAGTAGGGTAATGGAAGTAAAAATGTAATTACTAGAAGCAATAAAAATGTAATTTGCCCGCTTTGCTGGGCACTACTTCAATGAGTTGTTAAAATTCCATATTATTATTAATAAACACTGCTCTTGAAAAAAAAAAAAAAAAAAAAATCGAGATCTGAAACCATTTTTGCTGATTCTTATGTAAAATGATCTCCTGAATCCGAACATGACTTCCATTTTGCCCAGTCACCCACTGTTTTCTAGTTACACCACCCCCTCCCTCAATTTCTTTAACTATTCGATAATTTTATGACCATGAATTTGATTTGAAGAATGAAAAATAATTAATTTAACACCTAAAAACAAAAAAATATAAAGTTTAAAAAACAACATTAATAACAGATTAAAAAAAATCTGCTGTGAAACAACCACACGACTTCCATTACCCACTATTACTTGTATTATTTTTGAGAGCTAATGTGATCAGAAAACATAAAAGTGACCTAAAGAAAAAATCGTTAGAGCCGTTTTTGAGATACCAACTTTTACAAAAAATCAATTATTGACCAGAAAACAATAATTACATACAAAAGGATATTCAAAAGTGAGTTAATATGGCGAGTTTGAAAAAAATCCGTAAAGCCGTTTTTAAAGGAACGCGTTTGCAAGACCTGAAATTTAGCTATTTATACAGGCCGCCTATCAATTTTCCTGAACCAACCAACTATATCATTCGAAAGGACATCTAATAGAGTGTTTATATAGCAAGTTTGAAGAAAATCGTTAGAGCCGTTTTTGAGATACGGACTTACGGTCCCACTTCCGGTTTTTCAAATTTCACCAAAATTTGGAAATTTCATCTGTACTCCAGACGTATTTCAACTCTAAAGTTTCGTAGCTCTATCTTTATTAGTTTCTGAGCTATAATATCCAGAAGATTCTCCACATACATACACACACACATACATACACACTGACCAACACTTTTTTGGACTCAGGGGACCTTAAAACGTGTAAATCAGGTGAAAACCCGATATCGAATTTTCAGACCGAATACAATACTTCCATTACCTACGGTAGTAGGGTAATGGAAGTAATAATGGAAGTAAAAATATAAGATATGTAATGCATAATTCCAATGGCAAATTCCCTCAAAATTTTTCCCTTGTCGCAAATGTCTATATGTTTTAGAATTTTTCAACTCTGTAACCCTCAGAATATATTTTTAAATGTTAAAATAATCCTCACCCTCCTAAAAATCAAAATTTTAGACATAAAACCACCGAAAACTGATAAAAATATGAGGTCATTCCTAAAATACGGTGGGTGATAGGGCAAAATGGGCGGCCTATTCGGATTCAAGAGGTCATTTTACATAAAAATATGCTGAAAAGGTGTCAGATCCAATTTTCATGCCGAGCAGTGTAAAAAAAAAAAGGTGTCAAAAGGTGTCATCTTTAAAAATTATTGAAAAAAATATATGTGATTCTACTCTTCATAAAACACCAGAAAATGAAAAAATTATCAGCTGAAATTAATTACAGCGACCACAAAAAATTATCAAAATTAAGCATATTTGGCGATTTCACACTACCAAGTTTTAAGAGTTCTAGAACATGATTTGACCTTCTTTAGAAAATGTCTGTCACTGTGTGTGTGTGAGACAAAAATTTTGTGGTGACTGTATCTCAGGAAATACGGCCTAGAATTGCATATAAGTTTATATACAGAGACACCTTGACCTAAATTAGTGCATACCAACTTTTGGTGTCAATTGCTTAACAAATGGTGCTGCTGTACTGCGATTTCCACAGTTTTATGGAAGGCCATATCTCAGGAACTACTGTATGAAACTGAAAAGATTATACACAGACACACCATAACTTAAGTTACTGTCTATATCTTGCGCTGCTGTACCATGATTTCTTCAATTTCAAAGAAGACTATATCTCCTGAACTACTGCACAGAATTGCATAAAAATTTATATGCAGATGCACCTTAACATTAGTTAATCAACTTTTGGTGTCAATTGCTCAACAGGTGGAGCTGCTATACAGCGATATCCACAATTTAACAGAAGGATACGTCACAGTAATTATTACACAGAATTGAATATAAATTTATATAGCGATGCACTTTGACATAAGTTAGTGTCTAACAACTTTTGGAATTAATATCTCTGCTATATGTCGATTTCCGCAATTTCAGGGAGATCTATATCTCATGTTCTATTGCGTAAATTCAAATAAATCTTGATTTGTAAGAAGGCCATTAGGTGACATTATGCTGATTCAGTTTGGATGCAAATCAGCCTATAGATGGCGCTGCTATACTGTAATTTTACCCGAGAACAGGAAGATTATATATGTCAACTTCTATGAAACTTGATGTATGAGATAACAGTTATGAAAACACATTTTTAAGATTTTATTTATAGCGAATAAAACTCTCTTCTTTTTCTTTTCTAATGTTTCCTGTTAGTTTTTTCTAAGATGAAAATCATCTGCATTCATTATGGTAGATAATTTTATTGAATAATACCCAAGCAGCACCGAAACGTTCTCTGAACGTTCAAAAATTGTTCTGCAAACACGTTCTAAGAACGTTCACTTTGAACGTGTTATAGACGTCTATCTGTCCATCTTGAAGACGTACAATAGTACGGTTCAGAGAACGTTCAATGAACGTGTAACTATCACCATCGGTGTTATAGAAGCGTTCTGAGAACGTTCTATGTATACGGTCTCAGAACCTTCTAAACGTTTTTAGAACGTTTTCAAAACGTTATACACATTTTCAGAACGTTCCAGAAAACGTACTGTAAACGTTCTAAAATAGTGTAGTTAAAAAAAAAAAAAAAATGTGACGTCATTATAAAAAAATCCCCTCAGTACGAGCGTTTAGAAGTAAAAATGACATAGCTGATGACGAATAATGATACAACACATGAACAGGGATATGAATTACTTTTTTTTTTAATTCAAATAATGTTTGAGAAATTTTAACATACTTACTATTCTTTTAATTTCAACGTATAAGCATCAAAAATTCTATATTCTATGACAGCCTTCCCCAAAAAGTGTCATAACGCCTCTTTATACCTTAAAAAATTTCTTAAATTTTTGAATTTTTTAAAAAATTCTTTTTTTTTCCCTAATCTGTAGATAATGAAGTTATAGTATTAATTACAAAACTTTGAATAAACACCATAAAATGCGAGAACTCGCACCAACTGTTTCGGGTCAAAAGAAGACACAACCCTTCATCAGGCGAACATTGTAGGCACGAGAGCTGCAAACAAGCACGTTGAGTGTGTGGAATGCGTTGCCGCTT
Source organism: Salticus scenicus (assembly GCA_963930645.1). Taxonomy (NCBI): domain Eukaryota; kingdom Metazoa; phylum Arthropoda; class Arachnida; order Araneae; family Salticidae; genus Salticus; species Salticus scenicus. The sequence goes on along the minus strand of CAWVNO010001198.1, from coordinate 717,319 downwards.
TGTTTGTAGCAGCCGTGCTTTGTTTGTAGCAGTTGCGAGTTCTTGCATTTTATGGTGTTTATTCAAAGTTTCTTAATTAATACTATAACGCCATTATCTTCAGATTAGGGGAAAAAAGAAATTTTTTAAAAATGCAAAAATTTAAGGAATTTTTTAACGGGATATAGGCCCGTTATGACACTTTTTGGGAATTACAGTCATAAAATATGGAATTTTTCATGCATATACGTTGAAATTAAAGGAATAGTAAGTATGTTAAAATTTCTCAAACAATATTTGAATTTAAAAAAATGTAATTTATATCCCTGTTGCTGTGTTGTATCATTATTCTTCATCTGCTATATACAACTAAACTCTTGATTTATTTTGCTTGTTTTAATCCTTGTGATTCCGAATGCGTCATCCTGATTAATGTTTGTTTTTCATGGTTGTTTTCTGTTTGATTCTCTGATTTCTTGAAGTAAATAATTTATTCCAATTTATTCTTCATTTCTAACTTCAATTAATTTCTTGTACGATAGGGTGCCCGCTAGCAATTTGCTATTATAGCTGCTAACGAACGAAATCGTACATTAGTGCTCAACGACGAAAAGGGTCACCCTTGACGAGTTTTTTTTTTTTTTTTTTTCTACCATTCTAAGCTTTTCCTACAAAAAATGTTTAAAATGCTGTCTTAATTTTTTATTTCCTCGTTGCTTGTTTGTATCTTTTGATTTGAGTTTCATGTTGGTTTTACGCACCGGCAAAATTATTAAAATTGCAACTAACAATATAGGAATAAATTTAAGATTAGACTGAAGTTAAATAAAATAAAAATCAATAAATAAAATATAAATGTTTCAATACATCACAATCAGTCTCCCCAGGTTATTTAAATTTGTTGTAATTTTCTTCTCATTGACCTATGTGGTTTCAGGGATCTTATATCTGTTGCTTGGCTTTAACTAAGATTAAAAATTCATTTATACATACATATATATATATATATATATATATTTTTTTTTTTTTTTTAAATACAGGGTGCAAAGCATTGTGACGAGAATACCTTTATCTCCGCAACTATTGGTCGCAAATATATAGTTTCAGTTACAAAATGTTTTAAAGAATATGAGCATTTGTGGTATAACATGTTTAAATTTAAAATATCTATTTTTTCAAAATTGCAAAAACTAAATTTTTACATAGTCCCAGATCCCTATAATCATATTTAGAAAACTGACACTCATCCTAACAAACAGTTTCATTTCTATTCTCCCAAAATGGAACATGATATTTAAAGTTTGGATTTTCTAACATATTTCGGCCTTCAATAAGGGATAGGTTTAAAAATCCTAATTGGACTTTGTTTGCATTTTCCCTGGGTTTATTAAAGAATTTTTCATTGACTTTTTAATAAAGCCCGAGAAAATGCGAAATAATCCTAAATTTTGAAACTAACTATCTCAGGACAATTTTGGGTGCACAAAAGTGAAACTTTTTGTGTTATATTATTTAGGTTAGAACTCAACTTACACTATTAGTGTCATGAAAATTGTATAAAAATTATCAGTTTTTGTGATTTTTAGTAAATTGATTTTTTAAATTTAAACATGTCATATAATGAATTCTTACATTTTTTTTAAATACATTTTCTTATTGGAGGACGTTTGAGACCAATTGTTGCGCAAATAAAGACCTGCTCTCGACTTTGCACCCTGTATATTCTAAACATTTCTGGGTACTACTTTGTAAGTCCATGGATAGTTTATAAATATATTTGAATGCTGAAGTTTATAGAAAGTTTTAATATTTCAACATAAAAAATAATTTCAAAAATGAATGTACCAATACACCGCTAAAATAATATATAATTGAGTTTAGAATATATTGTTAATTTATAATAATAAGAAATTGAAACAAAAAATTAAAAATTAGTTAGAAGGAGGAAATTTTTAAAATGTCCAAATACTTAAATACATATATATATATATTTAATCATAATATTTTTCTAAAATATTTAACATACTTCATATTTTTAAATTTCAGTGCATGTGTGCATACATATTTTCAGTTTACAGCAGCAGTTTACAAAAATGATGTTTGCAGGTATTTAAATTTATTCCACATGGCAATGTAATTGGTATTTTTTAAATGTTTAAATTTCTTTAAATTGAGTCAACGCAATTTTTACCTCATTTGATGTAATTTTGCTATCATGGCATATTAAATAATTGATAAATGTAAATATTATTAGTATTAATAAATAATATAGTAAATCGTCCTTTTTTTTAAGCAGAATATCTTTTTTTATAAAGATGTGGAATAAAATTGAATTGAATCTTTGTTTTATTATGCAGTTAAACAATTTCATATATTTTATTTAATAAATAACAGTAAAGAGATATTTAAAATTGTAAGTCGGTGAAACTTAGGATATTATTTTAAAAATATGCAATTTGCATAACCTAGATTGTATATATATTATCATATAAACATTAAATAAATACTTCAGAATTTAAAAAGAAAAGAAAAAAAAAAGAATTACATACCTTCCTCATTTTCTTCATAAGAATTTCTCCAAGAAAACACCCTTCCAACTAGCATTTTAAAATACATAATGACCAGTCTGGAAGGGCATTCACTTAAAATTAGCTCTCATCTTTTAAATTCTTTATGTTACTTCATTCAGAAGCATAATAACCAAAAATAGTAATTTTAACAATTTCCATCTCAGAAGACTGAATTAATAAAATGAATCCATAATTTCTAAGCGGTTTTCTGTAACAGGAGCAGTTTTTTCTGCGATACAATTCTACTTACAAGTATCAAATGTTAGGCTTAAGAACTTACGCAGATATGAAAATGATTATTTAATTGATATTAAAATAAGACTTTAATAAATAGAAAATAGAGACTATTACAGGTTAAAAATATTACATTTTTACCTTTTCTAAAGCTTATCCAAGTCATTATAACGCGAAAACTAAACAAAACAGATTACATTACACGTTTTAAAATTACCGCTTCACATAACGGCACAACATTCCCAAGACCTTTGAATTTGCACCGTCAGCAAGAATTAAATAAATGCAATCCACAGATGTCAGTTTCATCTGCTCTTCCCTTGTTACATCCGGAATAATCATGTTTCAAAGTTCAACGTTTGAAACATAAATTTATTAAGCATTTATAGCTGTGTAGAAAACATATGGTCAATATTTTAAGGAAAAATGGAGCTGAGTTAAACAATTATTTAAATTTTTATAAAGTATTTGAAAAACTTATGAGATCACTTTATTTTTCCATTTTAAAATCTCGAATTAAACGGAAAAGCATATTTTGTTTTAGTGTATATTTTAGTATTGAATAAAATATTCAGTGAAAATAAATAAAATAAAATAAGAACAATCAAACAGAGTAACGATTTAACAACATTATCAATATTGATAATTTATCAGTAACATTTAAACTTAAATAGAATCATAAATAAAATATAATAAAAGTTTAAAATTATGCTTAAAGAAAAGAAGAAAAAAACTCATTCTGTAACTTCCCGATGAGTATTAGAGACCGCGAGGTTCTACTCTCGAACCTTACAGACGGGAAGTGTTGGCTTCGATTCCTGGTCACGCTCGTCGACTTAGGTTTTCGGAGTTTTCCCGTGATTTTCTTTGAAACTCGCGTAAAGCCCTATATTACTTATTCAATAACATCCGTGATTAGCTTTTTGTATCTAAACTTTGGGTCTGGGGAATGCATAGATTTTCATGACAGAAGACAATCATTTTTATGCTGTATAGAAGATCTTAGAAAATGTATTTTTCTAAGGGTTTATTATTATTATTATTATTACAAATGAAAAAAAAAAAAAAAAAAAAAAAAAAAAAAAAAAAACGGTAAATTTGTTTTAAATCATCAGAAAACGATGTTTCAATTATTCGTTTTAAAGGTGATATCGAATTCTTTTGAAAGATAATTATAGTGAAAATTTTTATCCACCCTTCCCCCATCCCCCAGGGATGATGCATACTTATTCCTAGGGGGAAAAACAATGTCCTATGAATGATAATAATAAAAAAAAAACTGTTTGACTATTACTCGTTATACAGCCAAATTGAATCAATATTATATATCAAATGTATGTCACGCAGAAGGTTTGGTGAGTATATATATTACAGAAGCTGATAGATAGCCTTTCTGTGAATGGAAAATATTGGAACGTGGCAGTGCCACCTGTCGTCCGATATGCACCCAAAGGCAATCTGTAGAGTTTTACGTAATATTAATTTCACTTACCAAATTTACAATATTTATAAATCACAGAAGTTGAGATTTTTCGTTTCTGTTATGAGATTAAATTGCAACATAGCCACGCTACCTGTTGGCCGATGTGCATCCAAAATGGACCAGTAAAGCTTTACATAAAATCGATTTCACTTATAACTTCAGTGTATCACAAAATTTATTGTTAAATCACAAGAGTTAAAATATTGCCTTTCCGTTAAAATGATTAAATTGCAGATTAGCAACGCCACCTGTTGGACAATGTATACATCCAAATTGTATTAGCAGAGGTTATGATGATATATGCCAATATATCATGTTTGTACACTATAGAAGCTGAGATATAGCCGTCCCATAAATGGAGGGTTTCATTGCATAGCACCGTAATCTATCGGGCGATATATCCCAAATGAAATTCAAATAAACTCCAATTTAGGGCAAGATCTAATATTGTAACAAGTTTGGTCGAATTCCATACATTGATTCCTGAAATACAAATTCCACAAAATTTTTCCATGAGTTTAAAATTTTGTAATTTTTTTTTCACCTCACCGCTACTGATTATTGGGAAGCATTCTTTACTGACGTGCTAACAAAACGTTAAACTGAAAATGTAAAAAATGCTCTATTCTCTATCATGCTAAAAATTATAAATTTCGAATAACTTACGAAGTTTTTAAATTAGAATGTTGCAAATCTCTCAATAAGATTCTTATCAATATCATAAGTGATATTTTAAAACTGGTCCGATCTCTCTGCAATCATTTGTTTTTGAGATATCGTGTACATGAACTAACGGGCTATCACACTAATAGGTGCCGATACACATTAACAGATACCATACCAACCTTTTGACTTCCGGATTCCTCACGCCACAAAACGTGTAAAAAAATCAAAAGCTGAAGTCAAAAATTTTAAAGGCTAACCTAGTTTCCCAACCAATAGTACTAAAAAGGCATTTTGTCATATTCGTTATAATTACACTGTTACAGAACGTGTTATGACGGTGTCACACTTGAACGTTCTATATAGAACTAGAATTGTACGTTTTATAGATGGTACAAATCAAACATTTTCAGAACGTTCTAAATAATACTATTTCTGAACGTGTTTTAGAACGTTCTTTTGACACGAAACACGGTGTTTGAACTATTGAAACCGTTATTAGACGTTCACAGAACGTTCCTGTGCTACTTGGGTAATCTTCATAAAATATTTTTACTGAGTGAATTTCTACAGGAAAATATATAAGAAAGTATTGTGGTGACCACAACATACTAGTTTTTAATACGTGGTTGTAAAGTTAATATGAATTATTGAAAATAGTAGTAGTAAAGTAGGAAACAGTATGAGTGCATGTATGAGCAACGCTTCCCCCTTCACCCCCGAAGGGTATAAATTTTGAATATTGGTAACTTGCGAAAAAACTCGTCAATTCCTTTAAAACGAATGGTTGCACTATAGATCTAAGTTAATTTAAATGAAAGTTATCGATTTTTTCATTTAACAAAAAATCGCATTTCTTCTGATATTGGTACAAAATTGACATTTTTTCGGCATTTAGTGTAATAATTCTGTGTGATAAAAATAGTCTACATTCATCATAGAAAATAAATTTCATAAATAATAATTATAATTTGCATTGCAAGAATAAGAATTTGTGTAACTTTATACAGACAAAATTTTTGTGGTTGCCATCATAACATACTAGTTTTATGCAGTAATTAATATTATCTTCATTTTGATTTTTTTTCTTCTTTGTTGCTTTTTTTCGATATTCAATAGAAGAAAGTATAAGATTGATAAAAACTTTTGCCCTTGGGTTTCCGACAGAGTTACACGTTTTGAGAGATGTCGAACACGATATGACCAGTTTCAGAAAACGGCTGTCTATGGGTATGTGACAAAATTTTGTGGCAACTGTATCTCAGGAACTACAGCACAGAATTTAATAAAACTGATTATGTAGTTACACCTTGACATGAATTAGTGCTATCAACTTTTGGTGAAATTTGTCCAACAGGTGTTGCTGCCATCTTGTTTTATCTCATTTTTTAATGTAATGGTGTAGAATAAAATTTCCTATAAATGTGCATAAAGAGAAATACTTTTTATAACCAAATTATTCTTAGAATGTTGTGGCCACTACAAGATTTTCTTCTATATTTTCCTATGCAAATTCACTCAGTAAAAATAATTTATTAAAATCGTTATTTAATAAAATTATCTTCCATGATAATGCAGTAAGATTTCCATATTAGAGAAGTAGTATAACACTAAATACCCCAAAAAAGCTCATTTTATTCTCAATATTACATTAAAAAAAAAAAAAAAAAAAAAAAAAAAAGTTGTTAAAAAGTTTAAAAAATCAATAACATTATTTTTAATTATTGCAGATCGATGGTTCAACCATTCATTTTCAAGGTATTGGCGAGCTATTGTGAAAGATATCCATCATGAAAATTTATTCCCCTCTAAGGGTGACTTTCCCTCCAGGGGGGAGGCGATGCTCCTACATACATTTTTTTTTTTTTTCTTTTTTCAGTTGACTATCTCTATTATAAATAATTCTTGTAAATTCCATAATGATTATTTTAAAATAATTCACTTTATGCACATTTATACAAAATTTTGTCCTATACCACCATGTTAAAAATTTTAAAAAAGCGGGATGGCAACTCAACTTGTCAGACAATATTTACCAAAAGTTGATAGGCGCTAATTTATGTCAAGGTGTAACTATATATCAATTTGTATGAACTGATATGCAGTAGTTCCTGGGATACAGTTGCCACAAAATGTTGTCACATACACACAGAAGACAGACATTTTCTAAAAATGGTGAAATTGTGTTCTGCAGCTCTCAAATACTTCCTTTTAAATGGGTGCGAAAATTACTAAAAATCATCCTTTGTCAAGTACAATAACAGTTCAGTGAAATAAACGTGTTAGCATTGTTGCACCTATGATTCTAGCACACGTGATAGCAAACCGGCTATAAGTTATTATCATCTAGTCCATTTTAATATTGATAAATGAAAATGGAAATAAAAACGTAAAAGAAAACAATTTCTAAACAAAGATTTATGTGAGTGCGTTCTTATGATGTCCAAAATGTAAAAGAATATTGTCGACTAAGTGTCTGCATCCCTTTTTATCACAATTTTTTAAACTGTGGCGCGTTGACAGTTTAGCATTATTACTGAAGAGTACAAATGAAGTCTAAGACAAGTTGCAATACCTTAGAACACTTTATTCATTGTGTATGCTTCTGCTTCACATGAAACAGGGGAACGCGCTTTAGAAGCGCCGAAAAGATATTTTTTCACAAAGTATATACATGTGTTTTACAAATATACAAAAGAAGAATCGGGATAACAATAGTATACTAAATAGAACTTCAGTAGTATTTATCTATTATTCAACACTTAATAAATAAATCTTTTATTAACACAAAGTTGGTATTTTGGATTCTGTAATAATTCATGAAAGGATGGACTTAGTTAAAAAATTCTAGTGATTTTCTGATTTCAGTTTGATTATTATTATTACTATTATTTTCTATTCAAAATCAAAATAATTGACTAAAACTAATCGAAATAAAATAGTAAGTGAAATTGAAAATCTTCCTAACTGAGAAGCAGCTATGAAAACTTTATATATTTAACGTAACAGTACAAAACACGTTATCTAAATCTTATTTGATTTGTTGCCATTCTTTGTGTTTTGGACTTTAAAAAGAAAGAATGGAAGAAAAGAAAAATAGCAGCAAACTAAAGGCATACATTACTAAACATTTACATTATTTGTATTTTTGGAATTGACTGAATATGTAAAATCTCAAAATAACGTCATTTAGACTCAAATAATAATAAATAAATAAAAGGAGTTATACGCTGTTAAAAATTTCAACAGAAAATTTTGTGTAATCTGTTATCTTAAGTGTTACGTAAAATTACAGCGAAAAATAAACGGAGATGTTAAAAAACTTATTTTATACATTCATTTTAATAACTAATATTAATTTAATTAATTATTGGAGAGAATATATTTCGGACTTTGAATGCTTTTTCTAAAGTAGAAGCAGTCATTTTTAATTTTAATTAAATAATAAAATTACGTAAAAATACAGAATAAAGATTGAGAATCTCGATTATTCCATTTTAACTAAGAATTACTGTACATTTACAGAGACTCTGGATAAATATTTACATTAAATTTACAGAAATTTTTAACAGTGCAGGTTTTATGAACTAAAATACTTTGTTTATAAATATAATTGTTGCCACAAAATCTTTTAACTTTCTGTGCGCTTAGGGACACAAATACAAACTTTGTTAATTAAAAGTATATTTTTCGGTCTCCGATTAATTTATACGTTAAAAGAAAAATTGAGTATATATATTTCTTTTTTCTATTGATAAAAAAATAATAATAATAATAATAATAATAATAATAATCAAAACAAGGAATCAAAAACATTAAATAGCAAGGTATCATCAGCAATATTATGTAAAAATATGCGAATAGTTACAATGGGAATTATGCTGAAGCTACGGATTAAAATGTTAGAAGTCATATCTTTCATTATGGTCTGTGCAATGAGGTTTCACTGTAAAAAATATCTGTAAATTTACTGAAATGTTTATGCAGTGTCCTGTAAATTTACAATAATTCTTTGTTTAAAGTATGTAATCAAGATTCTCAATCTTTATTCAGTATTTTTGCCTATTTTAATTATTTAATTTATCAATATGAGAAATGTTTCTACTTTAGAAAAGCTTTCTAGATCACATATATATTCTCGCTAGTAATGCATTAAATTAATATTGGTCATTAAAATGCATTTATAAAATAGATTTTTTAACATCTCCGTCTATTTTCCCCTGTAATTTTACATAACTTAAAATATATTATTCCCAGTAGTTTCCTATTAAAGTTTTTAACAGTGTTGCTGCTAAAGAGAAATAGCGTTATAAAATTTCATTTAAAACAAACAAGAAAATTTAAAACTACAATCTCAGTCACTTATTAAACTAGCATGCTGTGGCTATCTCAAAAATTCTTCTATATCAATCTTAAAAATAACTACCCGCATCTGTTAACGTGCACAGAAATTTCCTCGGCACAGATTCTCACAAAACGAATTTCAATGATGCAGTTTCGTGCAATTTTAACAATACATGCTCTGATATAGCCATCAGAAAAGTTACAGAAAGTGAATAAAAACAGCGCCACCTGTTGATTTAAATATATTCAAATTAAAGTGAGGAAAAGCAATTGATTCTAAAAAAAAAAAAAAAAAAAAAAAGATTAAAACTGATTTAAAAAAAAAAAAAAAAAAAAAAAAAAATGTCGCACATTTGCATGCTTGAATATTTCTTTAATTTTTCCCATTTACATGATACATTATACACAAAATTCTAAATTTTTATTTTGGGAAGAAGATATTTCTTTTCCGCTATTTCAACATCGAAATACACTTTCGTATTCAAGCAGACTGCAAGATAAAACCAGACAAGTTTCTTTTGAAGACCTTCTTCGAAAATTAGAAGCATCATCAATCAACCTTAATGACTTCCTTTGGAGGCGTTTCCGATACGGGGAGGGGAATAGAGCTGATATTGGGTTTCTTCGATTTGAAAGTTAAATTTCAAACAATTTTTTTTAATATATATTTAAAAAAAACAATTAATAAAATCTATTTATAAAAAGCAAAATTTTTTGGAGAAAGTTACTACCTTTACAGATTTTAGATTCCACAATTTGTTGATAAGTTAGACGGTAATAAAGCAACGCAAGTGTATTTTTCGTACATTTGAGCTTAAAAATGAAATATTAAAAATTAAAAAAACTAATTTTTGAAAAGTTAGTACTATTTTAATGGTTGTGAATTTTCTGCTTGTGAAAACAGAATTAAAAAAAAATAAATTAGATAATGAGTAATTATAGTTACAAATTTTCCCGTAGAATAACATGGGGAAAGGCTATTTGCGAGATTAGGTATTGTCCGCTCTTAAAATGCGGGTTGATTTTAAGCGAGGTTGTAAACGGAGCCTAAGAGAAAAACAAATGAAATTTACAAAGTAGGAAAGTCAATGGTGAACGTTACAAGTGTATATTATGTCGGCATAGCATCTCGGACATTTCGACTACCTGTATCTCAGCTCCCTGATCCCCAAGACCTATGATTCTTTGCACAGACCTTGAGCATACCCTTAAGACAAAACATACTAATTTGCATGTCGCTCCGAATTAAGGGGGCCTGAGTTATATAACTTTGATAACCCGAAATTTACCGGTCAGATTCTTCTTCTTCTTCTGGTAATTGTTAAAACAAAGAATGTTGACGGTGATTGAGCCTAGAGTTCTGCAGCTAATGAGCTGGAAATTTGCATGGACATTCCTTCTGACCTGTACTAGTGCCTTTTGCAATCAAAAAATTTTTTGGTCAATATACGGGGTAGTTATTTTCAATTTTGAGATATTTAACCCAAAAATTTCGCAAATTCGTCAAGAGATGGCGCTCGTATTCAATGAATTTAATTTTGTCATTTAATAAGGCGTTAAATATTAATAAATTCTGTTTTTATTTGTCTTTCTTTACTTTTTTTTACAAAAATGGATTGAAATAAATTAAAAGACACTTTTTTCTCAAATTTTTTAAAATTTTTACAAGAAACATGTTTATTAATAAAAAATAATAATTGATAAGTTTGGATTTCGTAATAAATAAATGCTTAAATGACGCACTAAACAGACTTTTAACAAAAGTAATGTGGCTGATTCAATAAAAGAGCGATTCGTTAACTTTATAAAATTACGGATGATGGAAGAATGCATATAATTAAATTCCGATCATATATTATATCTGATAAAAAACAATACTATTGTAAAAGTCACCCCGCCCAGCAAAAACTCTTATCTTTCTTAAGCAGCCAAAAAATGTATTGATATCAAATTTCGCCGCCGCTATTGAATCCCGGGTAGTCAATGCCTAGCTTAATGAGGATCTGCCAATAACACTGCATGCATCTTTCTAATAAATCCTAATCTCTTTGAACATTCTTTGTTATCTGTGTTAGTTTTTTCGCTGCATTATAAAGTTATAATTTAAAGTATTTTTACGGCGGGATGCGTAATAATATTTTAATCTTTACTAACTAAATTTTTTATTAATTAAAACTTTTACATAGGGGACGCACCCCGCCGTAAAAATACTTTAAATTATAACTTTATAATGCAGCGAAAAAACTAACACAGATAACAAAGAATGTTGAAAGAGATTAGGATTTATTAGAAAGATACATGCAGTGTTATTGGCAGATCTTCATTAAGCTAGGCATTGAGTACCCGGGATTCAGCGGCGGCGAAATTTGATACCAATCCTTTTTTTGGCTGCTTAAGAAAGGTAAGAGTTTTTGCTGGTCGGGGTGACTTTTACAATAGTATTGGTTTTTTTTTTTTAACAGATTTATTATTTAAATATTAATTTCACTTAAACAAATAATTTTATATGTTTATTTTTCGTGATTTTATCGCCCGCAAACTAATGTGATTGCATATTTTTCTTTAAATTAACCGTGTTTCTAATCAATATAATCAAACACAAATAATTAAATGACATTTACATTTTATTAATGGTTGTATACAGGGGGAATTGGCCATGGTTTTAATTGCTGAAAATAATCGCCAAATAGTCGCCAATTCATTAAAACGCTTAAATTATTACTTTCTTTTACCCATAAGGTAGAGAAAGCATTGTTTTTTGGTCAAATATTTAAAATTGAATTTTTGTTTTATTTACACGTTTTGAGGTCCCCTGAATACAAAAATCATGTTTTTAGCGGTTGGTCTGTGCGTCTGTCTGTCTCTGTGTGTGTGTCACTGTGTGTGTCTGTCTGTTATCAGCATATCTCAAAAACAAATTATAGCAGAAAGTCTAAACTTGGTATTCTAAATGTGTATGATATAGGGATGCTACACTAAACTTTTCGTTGAGATCAATCAAATGGTTCGTGTACAGGGACACCCCAGAGAATTCAAATACATTACGTCTATGGGGAAAATTGCAGGTAAGTAGAGTTTAACATCTATAGACTGCATTAAACCAAATGAAACGAATATATATATATATATATATATATATATATATATTATATACGTAAAAACATGTTTCATGTAGAATATGGTATAGAAATCATTCACTGTTCATTTACAGGGCTACACAAAAGAACTAGATTATAGTACGACAATACTTGAAAATTGGTGGAAGTGTACTTCAGGTTGTGCCGCGTGTTATTAATATAGGATTATATTTATGTCTTCCACGTGATGTGTACATAACTTTTAGAAGATACACAGGGCTGTCAATATTTAAGCCATAACGTTCTTTTTTATTATTAGTGGAAGTGCTTTACTGCAATATTTTACCATGTCCAGGAAAGCTGCTCAGGAATTGAAATTAAATCCTCATAGCCATATGGTAAATAATATAGTTTTTTAAGCTAAATATTCATCACTTGTTTTTTTTTTTTTGTATATTTAGCCGTTTTGAGGCTTCCTGAATACTGAAGTAAAGTTTTTAACATTTGACCTTTGTATGTGTCTGTTAGAATAAATTAAAAACAAATAATTTCAGGCGATCCAAATGTTGTATTTTGCAGTTAATGTGTTTGTTACTAGAAACGTTTGATCAAGATTGATAAGTTTCATGGAATGGTGGTGTGAAAGTTGTCTCACAAGGAAACATTCAAAAGGTGTCATCTTCAAAAAGTATTGAAAAAAATATATGTGATTCTACTCTTCCTAAAACACCAGAAAATGAAAAAAATATCGGCTGAAATTAATTACAACGACCACAAAAAATTATCAAAATTAAGCATATTTGGCGATTTAGCGCTCTTAGGCGATACGTTTGCTAGCACCGAGATTGCCGTGTACGAACAGAACCGTGTTTTGCTTTTCCGCCAAGTACTCAAAATCAATCGCCTAGCAGTGTGAAATCGCCAAATATGCTTAATTTTGATAATTTTTTGTGATCGCTGTAATTAATTTCAGCCGATATTTTTTTCATTTTCTGGTGTTTTATGAAGAGTTGAATCACATATATTTTTTTCAATACTTTTTGAAGATGACAGCTTTTGAATGTTTCCTTGTCAGTAATTTTAAATGAACTTTTGAATTTAATAATATATTCGACTTGTATACAGGGTGGTCAGAAAAGCATGATAGAAAGTAAACGATTGTTGTGGAAAAAAAACAACATGCAAGAACATGAAACATATTTTATTGAATAAAGATATGAATGACATTTAATATACAAGATGCTTAAAATGTCTACCGTCCCCGACTACAGTGTTATATAACCGGTTCCGAAACTCTGTCGTAATGCGCTGGCGTGTGTCGTAATCAAGTGCATCAATCTCACTTCTGATAGCCAATTTTAGGTCCTCCAGTGCATCAGGGCTATTCCTATAGATTCTAACCTTGATGTAACCCCATAAGAATAAGTCGCACGGATTTGGGTTCGGACTGTATAGGGTCCACTCTATTCCGTGCCCCGTGAATTTCTCTGCATCCAATGCAATCAAACGCTCACCAAACGTCGTTTCAAGCCACGTGAAGACGTCAGAATTTTTTTGGGGACGAGTCCCATCTGGCTTGAACCAGTACCGGTGTATCCTGTTGAGATGGCCCGCATCAGAGCCAAAGTGACGCTCTAGCAACTCTCGATACTTCACTCCTGTGACCACACCATCAATAAATATCGGACCAATTATCTGCTTCGACGATATGGCACACCACACAATGACCCTTTGTGGGTGCAATGAAGAGATGGCGCTGAGATGAGGATTTTCCGTACCTCAGTGGTGCCAGTTTTGTTTGTTCACGAAACCATTCAACTGAAAATGGGTCTCATCACTGAACCAGATCTTGTATTCAGTGATGGAACCATTTTTAAGTTCCTCGATTATGTGGTTTGCGAAATCTCTCCGCTGCACAGTATCCCCCCCCCACACACACACACACTTTAGCGGCTGTCACATTTGGATCTTGTATGGACACAATATCCTACTGCTTTCATTAGCCTTTGTAATGATGTTTTGGATATGCTTATTTGTTGGGCCGCCTGTACAGTAGAAGTGGTTGGCTGATCCTCAAAGTATGCGCTCGCAGGCTCCCTGATGTCGTCAGTAACAAGTGCTGATTTTCGTCCCGACGCCTTTCTTTTTGCATCCTAAACACTCCCTGTAGATTCATATCTGTCCATCAACCTGTAAACAATGAAAATCAGTGGGAGATTAGGACCATTACATCAGTCAGCTGATGGCTTAAAAATCACTGCGACTTTAGAGCGCTAAAACTTACTGCGCGATTATCTCTTCACTAAGCGTCCTTTTTTTTTTAAACTCTGAACGAATGCCCGTCGAACGGGGACATTACATCGGTTATTCTCATAAAATTTTCTTACGATATATAATCGATCTTAAAAGGTTTGTGATTCTATATTGCTTATTCTTTATTTCTGGTAATTAAGCATTCAACTGAAATGTCACTATATGTGCTATTATAATATGAAAGAATTATATTTGTATCAATACATTTGAAATCAGAAACTTAAAATACTTTCTATCATGTTTTTCGGGCCACCCTGTATAAATGTAGGTACAGTAGTGAAACGGGATGTTGAGTGGTATCCCCCCTCCCCCTTCCTCAAACAGAATCACTTGCCAAATAACGCTGCTCCGAAACCTAATTTGAATTGATTTAAGATAGGTTTGCAGAACAGTACTCGTTATCTTAACCCTTAATCTCCAATTTGTACTTATAGTATTAAAATTCAGGGTAAGTGTTGATTTTACAATCATTTTTCAATAAATAAATCAGGCTGGAGTCTTGAAATAGAACATAGAACGATAAAATAATTTCAATATTTTTAACGAAACCGCACACACTTCACATCTTACGATCAACAGATATTTCTGAACATAAACATTTGTATTTACAACCTATTATATACAAACTATATACAGAGGCCCAGAAATTAAAGTAAATTCGAATATTACTCGCACAGTAGCGACATAACGATCAGAACAGAACTTTCTTCTACCTTCACCGGTAGCGGTAAACAGAGGCATTCCGGTATCACCCGCTTCAACTGGAGAGGAGTTTAGTTGCTCTGCTGCTATTGCTGGCCTTGTGGGAGGAACTATTCCAACTGCTCTAGCTTTGCAACATCCTCCCCACTTGAGCGTTCTGCAAAAATGCTCAACAGAAATACGACACTGAAAAATACTAATAGAAAGGTTAACAAATGACAATATATATACAAACTACATTAAACATCTAATAATAAAAAAAAGAAAAATACCAAAAAAAATATTTAGAGTTCACTTTCTAAAAAAAAAAAAAAATGTTTTTATAGTTTTTGAGCAGTCTTATGTCAAAAATGCACATCAAGTCTTTTTACTGGTCTCACTACCCTGCCAAAACGTGTCTTAAGTAGCGCTCCATCATTAGGCTTCTCACTAGTGTTGTTATTTGTTTTCGGTGCAGAATTTGGCACATGCTGTTCAAGTCTTAGTGTGATTTCAAGAGGATAGAGTCTCTGGATTGGTCGTAGTAAAACTCCTTTCGATGTTCTAAGCTTAACCAGTCTAATAATTCCATCTTTACTAGGAAAGAGTTCGATGACCTTTGCCAAGGGGCAACATAAGCGTTTCTTATCGTCGCTGCCAATCAAGAATATATCACCCACTTGAACTGTGTCGTGACTTTTGGGGATCGACGAACGTAGAAAACCCAGATATTCTCTTCTGAATCTTTGCTTTAAAGATTCTCTTACTCTCTGAATATATCTGTATCTTTCAACAACGTCAGTTTTCTCAATTTGATCCAAGTCAGGTACATCACTTGTTCGTAATTCTTGAAGGAACAATGAAGGCGTTAGAACATTTAGTTCTTGATCTTCAGATATGTACGTTAACGGTCTATTTTTCATTATAGATTCGCATTCACATACAAGCGTATGTAGTTCTTCTTGTGTCAGAGAGACTCTACCTAAGTTTTTTCGAAGCAAATCTTAGAATTCTTATAAGTCTTTCCCAGAACCCTCCCCACCATGGGGCTGATGGTGGGTTAAATTTCCATCTAATTTCCTTTACTTCAAATGTTCGTTGAATCTCAGTCAAATCCAAACTCTTCAATGCATTATTTGTTCCAGTAAAATTGGTACCGTTGTCGGAGTATAACACAGAAATCCGTCCTCTTCTCGCTATAAATCTTCGTAAAGCCTGAATGAAAGCATTCGTACTAAGTGATGGAATCAATTCTAAATGTACAGCCCTAAACATCGCACAAGAAAATAGTACGATCCAAACTTTTTCTTTGGACTTGGTGAGCAGAGGACCTGCTAAATCAACTCATGAGACTTTGAAAACTGCTGTTAATTTAGTTCGATCTTCTGGAAGAGGAGGAAATGGTACTTCTAGATGTTTAACATTTTGCTTCTTACAGATATTACACTCATGTATGACATTTCGAATAATTCTTTTTCCCTTTAAAATCCAAAATCGTTCTCTCAAAATAACAAGTAGAGCAGACGCTCCAGCATGCTTGTTGACAATGTGCTCTTGCTCGATAAGTCTTTTCACTACTGGATGTTTGGAAGGAAGAACCAAAGGAAAAATAAAATCAGAGTTTTCATTTTCGTTTGTAAGTCTTGATTTCAGTTTTAGTATTCCCTCATCATCTTTATAAGTTTGGAAATTTACGAGAGATCTTTTGCCTTCTTTATCTGTAAAGCATTCAGTCTGTACACAACGAAAAAGTGTCTTTTGAGCATTTTAAATTTCTTCAGATGTAATATTTAGATATTTTCTTAAGTCTTTAGATTTCGGTTGAAAACGTAATATCCAAGCTATGATTTTAATCATCTTTGAAAATTTTGAAACTCTGTACGCTAATCGAGATACAACAGATTCAAACTCAATATTATTAGCAGAAACTACGGTTTTTCTTTTTTCTTGAGCAATCTCTTCTTCATTGATATTTATGACTGACTTAGGCCATTGCTCTCTTGGATTCTTCAACCAGACTGGTCCCAGCCACCACTGAGATTTTAACAACTGTTTAGCTCCACATCCTCTGGATGAAAGATCAGCAGGGTTCAATTCACCGGAAACATGGAACCAATTATCAGCATCAGTAAGTTTCCTAATTACATTTATGCGATTATTTACAAAAACTGATCACTGTTCTTGCCGCTTAATCCAACTGAGTACTGCGGATGAATCAGTCCAAAAATAGGATTATATTTTTTTCCATTTTCAGAGCATCTTTAACTGATTTGAGCAATCTTGCTCCTATAGTAGCTCCCATGAGCTCTAAACGTGGAATTGTTATATTTTTCAGTGGAGTTATTCGAGATCTTGAAATAAGTGAATGTTCACTACACCATCAGTGGACTCAGATCTTAGAAAAACGCATGGCATAGGCATCTTTGCTCGCATGTACAAATGTATGCAAGCTTAGAAGTGACGCTTCAGTCACACCAGTCCATCTAGGTATTTTTATGTCTTTTAAAAAATGTAAATTTTTGACCCAACCAGGAAACTTCTTTTTAATTTCATCACTAACTTCCGCATCCCAATGTTCTTTAGTTTTCCATATGGCTTGAAGCAAAATTTTCGGTTGTATTAAAGCTGGGGCAATATAACCTGTCGGATCGAAAATTTTACTAATAAATGACAACATTTTTCGTTTCGTTAGTTTTTCTGTCTTATCGAATTTTAATACTTCATAATCTATTTCTAAGGTATCAGAGTATTTGTCCCATATTAAGCCTAACACTTGTGTTTTAGAATCTTGAGAAGGGATTTCAGGAAAAGCTCTACTTTCCCAGCCCCTAAGATCAAATTTCCCTTCTTTCATAGTATCTGTGGCATACTAATGTTATGTACACTGGCCACATAATTATCAACGTAAAAACTGTCACGCAATCTATCCAGCAATTTTTCAGTATACTTTATTTTCAACGATTCAGCTGACAAATGGTGATGAATAACTGCCATGAGTAAAAAAGGGCTACTGGCTACCCCAAAAACACAACGGGTATGACGGAAAACCTTTATGTCATCTTTGTCGTCATACCAGAGGAATCTTAAGAAATCTCGATCTTTTTCGTGCAGAGCTATCTGTAAAAACGCTCTTTTAATGTCAGAAATAACCCCAATTTTGTATAAGCGAAATCTTGTTAAAATCGAAGGAATGGTTTCAAAAAAGTTAATACCAGTCTCTAAGCAATCATTTAGGGATGGATAACCAGGCTTCTTAGCTGAGGCGTCAAAAACGGGCCTAATTTTCATAGAGATCTTTGATGATGTTTCCTTAATTACTGGACGACGAGGAAGGTAATAAGAATTAGCAAGTGCCAATTCTTCAACGGGAACTTCTTCAATAATTCTATCATCAATCCACTCTTTAAAAACTTCATGGTATTTTTTACGATATCCAGTTTTTTCTAACTTTTTAACAGTAGATTCTAATTTTTGTACTGCAATTTCATAATTGCTCGGTAAGCAAGCATGATCATTTTTCCACGGTAAATGGACCTCATATCTTCCATCTTGCTTTTGTTTGACTGTTTCTTTAAAATGTATTATAACAGCCTTTTCTATATCTTCCCTATTACTTTGTTCTATAGGATCTCTAATGCCAAGGCGTTCTAAATCCCATAATTTCGAAACCGATATGTCTTCTTGTGAAAGCATACTAATGACAGATATATTTATATCTCTACAACTACTGGACTGAGGGACTTTTCCCATCAAAGTCCATCCTAATTTCAGTTCCATGGCGACTAAGCCTGACTTAAGTTGTTCTCGTCTACCAATAAATAATTTACCCACGACGTCTGCTCCCAAAAGGACTTCGATAGGCCCAGAATTTTCAATGTCAGTTAAATTGATTCCTTTATTTTTTTAAATCACGTATCCAATTTCCCTGAGTTATCGCAGAAATATCATTATAAATGACATTTTGATCTAAAGCATCTAAGCTACAAATATAATCATTATGAAGATTGCTCAAATAAATTTTGTAACAATATGTTTATTTATATCTGTTTTGTCTCCACCGAATAACGAATGACAAAATTCTTCTTCTCTTACAAAATCGAAATTTAATTCTTCTGCAGTGGATTTCAATATATATGATTTTTGAGACCCTGTATCTAGGACAACTCTCGCTTTGCGCTTCGCATTTTTTCCATGCAGCATTACAACTAAAGTTTGTAAAAATACACTATTAGTAGCATGAGATTTTGATTTAGTTTCTTTCTGTGTAAATAGTGTGTCAACACACTTTTCTTTTATTTCATCATGATTCGAAAGTGACCTAGAACCTTCATTATTTTTATTAGATTCCAACGTGGGACACATAAATTTTAAATGTTTCTTACTACAAATTTGAAACCTAATGTTTGATTTACATGAATTGGCTACGTGGCCCTTAACTAAACAAATTCGACATAATCCCTTATTTTTAATAACTGAAAGTTTCTCGCTTAAGGGGGAACAACACAGTAAAATTTTCGAAAAATGAAAAAAAAATTTATTGTATTTTTTGATAGCTTATACTTTTAAGATTATAATGCCAAAATATTAAATTGATTTTCGTTAAAATGTAGAAGTTACAGCGTAATACGTAAAGCGCGTCATGCGACTCGTGACGCGCTTCAACATGTACGAGCGAGTGAACTTGTTCGCGCGATTAATTGTTACATTTGCTCACTTTTATCGAAACGTTATAGTAGAGTAACATCATTTTAACTGTTTTACGTTTTAACTAAATTAATTCGTTAATTATTTAAACAATAAAGTGTTGATGTGTTTTAATAGTTGAAATTGCAACTTATTCAGCTGTAATTGTTTTCAACGAGGGTTGCAAAGGATTATTGAACGTTATGGAACAACTGGAAATAAGTATAGGCCCAATATCCAAAGAATACGCTGACAATGAAGATAATTGCAGAATTTCGGCTGCTACTCTAAAAGCATATGAGGCATCACAGGAGGGTAGAAAATCTAGAAAAATCGCTGAAATAGCACGTGAGACTGCTAAAAATAATGAAGAAGAAACATCTTATGGACCTGGTATAGATGCATTGTAGTATTGTAAGCATTTTATAAATTATAAACGAATGATTTTTCATAAAACTTTAAACGTGTTTTACTCGAAACCAAGTTTTTCAAAACGGCTGTCGCTCTAACTACTGTAATTTTTTACCGATTTGCTTCAAATTTTGACACCGTGTTCACAGTATGTTTAGTTTTCGTTGCACGTAGGGGTTTTTTGATTTGATTTATAGTTTTTCAGTAATCCAAGAATATGTACTCCTTTTTTTGAATATTTTTTGAGTTTTTTTTAAACACTTCGCCATTTTGTGAAAAATTCAAATTTTCAAAAAAACCTACGTGCAACGAAAACTATATTTATATAGTTTAAAAAAATCTAAACAGATTCAGTTTCGCATTCTTTTTACTCAAGTTATGCATACAGCCAATTATCGATAATTGCAAAACACAGTTTCAAAGATTGTGTTATATTAAAAATATCTTTTTTGATTTTTGTAATTTTTACATTTTAAAATGAAGATTAAGGTAAGTAGAATAAGACAAAAAATATATATAATGTTTTATTTATCTCAATCATTGCAAAATTCATTTTTAAAAAATGTATTTTACAAAGCTTCTACTGTGTTGTTCCCCCTTAAAGGAATATAGAATGCTTTTTTACAAAATCTCATTTTATGATCTTTTGAACAAAACGAACATAAATTATTTTTTGAATCATGTGTAATTAGTTCCATTGCGGATGGATAATTATCTTTTACATTTTTATATATTGTTAAACCTCTATGTTCGCACTCAGGAAGCGTATTACAAAGATCGGTTCTGCTCAATTTAATCTTTTCTTCGGACTGTACTTCATTTCTTAAAAACAGAAGTATGGCATCCAGACTCGATATTTTATTTTCAGTTTCTAGAATTTTTCTCTGTCGTTCAAATAAACGTAATATATTTATGGGTATTGAACTTTCAACTAAGGGATATAAAATTAGGCCACACATTTCACTAGTAACACCCAAAGTGCCTAGCGCTCGTAACTGAGTAGATAATTTATTATATAAACCGCTCAAAGAACCATTTTTCTTATTATTAGAATTAAGAACAAGTTTTAATAATTCATGAACATAAAAATCGATCAAAAGGTCTTCTCGACCATACCTTTCTTTTAAGCTCTGTATAGCTAAATCATAATTTTCTTCAGTTATGGGATATGACTGAACAATTTCTCTAGCTTCTGATTTAATTTTAGTTGACTGAATCAAATAATGAAATTCATCTGATTTACTTAAATTTTTATTCTCGTGAATATTCTTAAATTGATTCCAAAATGTGAGCCAATCTTTTAAATCTCCCCCGAACGTGTAAAGTTCAACTTCAGGAAGACGCTGACATAGTGTTTTACCCGATTTGTTATCATCTAATTGATTATCATTATCAACAAAATTACTTTCTTTTACATTTAATTTTTTGTGATTTTCTAAAAAGCGTTGAGCTCTTAATTGAATTCTCAATGACTTTTCCCTATATTCTTCTACAGAATCAAATTCTGTTTCAAATTCTTGTTCTTTTAAACTATCTAAATATGTATTATGTGTTAGTTCTAATGTATGAGATTTTTGTTTAAATAAAACTAAACTTATTTCAACATCTTCAAACGAAGAATTTTCGTCTGATAGTACATTTTCCAGCTTATTATATGCCCTCGTGAAGGAAGCTCTGTGTGCAGTTTTATTTCTTTTGATTATTTCCATTTTTACTATCAAATAATATAATACAATGTTCACTCAATATTTATTTTACTAAATTTTACTTAGTAAATTTCGTTTTCATAAATTTGAAATCACCACAAGATAAACTTCAAAACCAAAATATTTTCGTTTTACAAACTTTCAATTGACAATCATAAACTTCAAAATATTTCTATTTTCATTATATCAACAAATAATACACCCTGTATTACTATCTAAATGATATAATACATTCATTAATAAAATGCATTCATTTATGAAATATTCTTCGTAAGTTTCGTTTTAATATTTTTTATTCAGATCATCAATGAAAAACTTCAAAATGGAAAAAATCTAATCTTCTTACCTCTTAATTATTACTCATTCTATTTTAAAAGACGCCAGGCCCAACCCGGGACGCCAAATGTTGATTTTACAATCATTTTTCAATAAATAAATCAGGCTGGAGTCTTGAAATAGAACATAGAACGATAAAATAATTTCAATATTTTTAATGAAACCGCACACACGTCACATATTACGATCAACAGATATTTCTGAACATAAACATTTGTATTTACAACCTATTATATACAAACTATATACAGAGGGCCCAGAAATTAAAGTAAATTCGAATAATACTCGCACAGTAGCGACATAACTATCAGAACAGAACTTTCTTCTACCTTCACCGGTAGCGGTAAACAGAGGCATTCAAGTATCACCCGCTTCAACTGGAGAGGAGTTTAGTTGCTCTGCTGCTATTGCTGGCCTTGTGGGAGGAACTATTCCAACTGCTCTAGCTTTGCAACAGTGAGAGAAAGTCGGATCCCAGAAAAATGGGTAACTGAAAGATGGGTAACGAAAAAATGGGTAAGCGGAAAAATGGGTATTGGAAAAATGGGTAACCGGAAAAAAGGGTAATGGAAAAATGGGTAATAGTGCAAGCGGCGGCTGCAAAAAATTGACTTTATAAGGTGTCAAGGATTTTTTTTTTTTTTTTTTTTTTTTTTTTTTTTTAATATATAGATAGAATTCATTATTACAATGAAAATCTGATAGGGTTGCCTGTTCAAAGCCGTCAAGTTTAAGAGAAACAACCTCACTTCCGGTCACAATTTAAACGATTTTCAAGCCCCACAAGTGTAAAGATGAAACCGGTGCTAAAATGTAGAGATTAATATGCTCTTTAAAATGACATAGGGTTGCCTGGACAAAACCGTCAAGATTCGGAGGTTGCCTCGAAAAAGGGGGACGTATTTTACGATTTATTTATATTTACCCAAGTAAAAAGTGATTTACCCAAGTGTAAAGATGAAACCGGTGCTAAAATGTAGAGAATAATATGGTCTTTAAAATGACATAGGGTTGCCTGGTAAAACCGTCAAGAAAAGAGGTTGCCACGAAAAGTGTGTGTGTGTGTGCGGGGGGGGGGGATTTTAGCGGTTTTCTTACCCTAACATATTAAAAAATGAAATCGTTTATAAAATGTAGAGAATAATATTCTCTTTAGAGTATCATAGAGTTGCCAGGGGAAAATTCTCGAGATATAGTGGTTGCCTCGAAAAAAAAAAAACTAATTTTGAAGGGGTTTTTATACAATGTGAAATAAAATATAAAAAGTATTTAAAAAGAAAAAATAAATAAATAAACTGCAATGAAACTGTTTTAAAATTTCCCATTAAACAACGAATTAATAGTAAAAATTAAAAATGTAGCATGCGGATACAGAAAAGAAAATACACCCGCAAATTTAACAGAAATGAAGATAATAATGCCCAAAAAATTCATAATAAAAAATTCTGTTAGTATACAAAATAAATAATTAAATGAAATGAAAAAAAAAAAAAAAAAAAAAAAAAAACCTGTTATTTCAGATTTGCAGCAAGATTTACAAATTTCAATTTCATAAATTAATTCATGGTTATTAAGAAACGCGAAAAATTTATCAATTTTTTTAAAAATTGTTTTTCGCTTTATTTGAATCCATAATTAATTTTCAGAAGTTATTATTGATTATTTTTAATTAGATATAAAAAAATTAATTGAGAAAATTTTCTAAAATTGACAAATTTTTAAGGGGGAACAACACAGTAAAATTTTCGAAAAATGAAAAAAAATTTTATTGTATTTTTTGATAGCTTATACTTTTAAGATTATAATGCCAAAATATTAAATTGATTTTCGTTAAAATGTAGAAGTTACAGCGTAATACGTAAAGCGCGTCATGCGACTCGTGACGCGCTTCAACATGTACGAGCGAGTGAACTTGTTCGCGCGATTAATTGTTACATTTGCTCACTTTTATCGAAACGTTATAGTAGAGTAACATCATTTTAACTGTTTTACGTTTTAACTAAATTAATTCGTTAATTATTTAAACAATAAAGTGTTGATGTGTTTTAATAGTTGAAATTGCAACTTATTCAGCTGTAATTGTTTTCAACGAGGGTTGCAAAGGATTATTGAACGTTATGGAACAACTGGAAATAAGTATAGGCCCAATATCCAAAGAATACGCTGACAATGAAGATAATCGCAGAATTTCGGCTGCTACTCTAAAAGCATATGAGGCATCACAGGAGGGTAGAAATCTAGAAAAATCGCTGAAATAGCACGTGAGACTGCTAAAAATAATGAAGAAGAAACATCTTATGGACCTGGTATAGATGCATTGTAGTATTGTAAGCATTTTATAAATTATAAACGAATGATTTTTCATAAAACTTTAAACGTGTTTTACTCTAAACCAAGTTTTTCAAAACGGCTGTCGCTCTAACTACTGTAATTTTTTACCGATTTGCTTCAAATTTTGACACCGTGTTCACAGTATGTTTAGTTTTCGTTGCACGTAGGGGTTTTTTGATTTGATTTATAGTTTTTCAGTAATCCAAGAATATGTACTCCTTTTTTTGAATATTTTTTGAGTTTTTTTTAAACACTTCGCCATTTTGTGAAAAATTCAAATTTTCAAAAAAACCTACGTGCAACGAAAACTATATTTATATAGTTTAAAAAAATCTAAACAGATTCAGTTTCGCATTCTTTTTACTCAAGTTATGCATACAGCCAATTATCGATAATTGCAAAACACAGTTTCAAAGATTGTGTTATATTAAAAATATCTTTTTTGATTTTTGTAATTTTTACATTTTAAAATGAAGATTAAGGTAAGTAGAATAAGACAAAAAATATATATAATGTTTTATTTATCTCAATCATTGCAAAATTCATTTTTAAAAAATGTATTTTACAAAGCTTCTACTGTGTTGTTCCCCCTTAATATAACAAAATCGACACAACCCAGTATAAAATTCTACAAAGCAGCCGCATACATTTCTTCAAGGAATTTATCTCCTCAATACTTTGACACAATTTGAATATTTTAAGTATTGAAAAATGGGGAAAAAACGAGCTGAAATTAGTTTTATACAGATTAGAAAAAGAATGATCACACATAATAATTTAATTTTCTTTATGCTTTAAAATCTCTTACATCATTAAACAAATATAATAAACGAATATTGAAATTCGCTTCCTTTTCTAAGCTGACCGCTATACCTTGACAAGTTTGAAGCACCAATCGTAAGCAAATTGAAAAGTGTTGTAAGTTCTACATTTAGCTCGCAATTTCATCTTTTAAATATTAATCATTTCGTGTTTAACCTTTTTTAAATAGTCTTCATGTGTGTTTCACTTTGTCTTAAACACCTTTAATATTCGTTAGCTTTTTGGAGACTAACCGCTATTTCTTTACGAATTTTACCAGGCAAACATATGCCATTTTAAAATAACTTCTATGCTGTACATTCTGGAACCAGCCACATCTTTCAAATATTCATATAATTTCATCCGTATTCATTTTCTTTGTTAATGCTATTCATATTTTTTTACACTTCGTTAAGAAATCCTCAAAACTCGCCTATTTTTTTGTGGTTGACTGCTTTACTTGACAGATTTGACCAGGCAACCCAATGCCATTTTAAAGAGCACATTAATCTCTACATTTTAGCACCAGTTTCATCTTTACACTTGTGGGGTTCGAAAATCGTTTAAATTTGACCCCCATTTTCGAGACAACCTCCGAGGGTTTTGACCAGGCAAGCTTATGCCATTTTAAAGAGCATATTAATCTCTACATTTTAGCACCGGTTTCATCTTTTCACTTGGGTAAATCACTTTTTACTTGGGTAAATAAATCATAAAATACGTCCCTATTTTCGTGGCAACCTCTGTTTCTTGACGGCTTTGACCAGGCAACCCTATGCCATTTTAAAGAGCACTAGCAGGCTTTGTCCGCTTCGCTGACCACTAAATTTAAAGGAAACTCGTTTCTATCTAGCTTTATAAAAATAAAATAAAATAAATTACTGAAATTGTTCAAAAGCTCGCTCCAGGTCCCTGCTGCATTCGGCAGCGATTGGGTCATCCACTGCAACTCGGGCGCTTGTCCCTATTACCTGCGACAATAGTTTACCAATGAACTTCCATTTAGGTGCTTATTATATAACAGTTTCGAAATAGATAGTATCGAAAATATTGGAGTTTCCCTTTTATATTTGAATCCCAGTTACATGTGAACAACACTATACGTGTTGTTCACATGTAACTCGGACTGGACTCAAATGTAACTGGGTTTAGACAACATAATATTTGCTTTTACGTTATTTCATATGTTTATTTTGTTTATACAATCAACCATTAAATGACAGCAATTTCACGCCAAATATTACAATATGCTGTGACCGGCTACGTCTGTCGCATGAGACAATTAAATTTTTGTGTTTATATATAATTCATGGGTTGTAAACCTGATAGTACAGCTTTAATATAGGTCAAAAGCTGTACTATCAGCTGCTATTAATATATTAGCTATTAAGCTGCTATTAATATGTTCAAAAGCCGCTTTGGCGGCTTTTGAATTTTTGTCACCATTTTAGACTTAATCCATTGTAACAATAAGACTTAATCCCATGTAACAATATGCTATGAGCGCTATTTCTGCCGTATTTTAGACAACTAATCTTTTTATGGTTATATATATTTCCCATTAAACATATTTTTATTTATTTATTTAAATACTAGCAGGCTTTGCCCGCTTCGCTGGACATTAAACTTAAATGAGTTGTCAAAATCCCATATCTTTATTAATAACCCAAGTTCTCGCTGTGATTGGTAGAGGTTTTCTCGCTCGCAAAGTGAGGAGTCTAGGTCTCCACTGTCTTCGGCACAACTTACCCACTTCTTACTTCCCCTTCCTCAGCGGGTGAGTTCGAAGTTTTGCAAAATCACACTAATGTACATAATGCGTACACTTAATCAATATACAGTCTGGGTCCCCACTGCCTTAGGCACAACTTACCCACTTGTTACTTCCCCTTCCTCAGTGGGTGAGTTCGAAGTTTTGCAAAATCCCACTAACGTACATAATGCGTACACTTAATCAATATCCGCACACCAAAATTCGCCATTCAAAGGTAATTCAAAGCGAATTCAAACGGAAAAACATGTTTTTACACATGTTTATTGGGAACGACTTCAGTATAAACCCATAACGATATTTGGCGATTTTTTTTGTTGGCGATTATGGCTAAATCATAAATCTAAAAATCATAAATCATATATGATAAATGATAAAATCATAATCTAAATCATAAATCCAAAATAAACAAAATATTAGGCTGCCATATTATATCGCAAACAGTCCAGAACGACATCGTTATCCTTCAAAACAACGCCAAAGAAAAATCGCCAAATTCAGCTGTGGGGTTATACAGAAGTTATACCGTTTATTGCCCTCCGACTCCGAGAAGGGGGGGGGGGAGATTTCGAATTTCGTGAAATCCAGTTACAATAAGTGCCGGATGCAAACAAACAATTTCAGCACCAAATTTCGTGACCACAGAAGTCTTTAATAGAAAATATAAATAAATAAGTACAAAATGCACAGCTTTAGTATGGGAACTCTTTGGTGACTTTAAATATTTTAAGCCATTTTTGCGATGAACTGAAATGGCTATCTCAATTGTGCAATCAAAGATCTTGGCGAGAAACGTCCGAGCTACTTCGGTTCCGAATTTCAAATTTTGCCAAAGGGATCCAATACTAAAGCTGTTCCATATCGAATCTAGGTTGAAAACGGAAAAAGGGTACAATAAATTAGAAATATCAGACCTATCGTTACAAATTCACTACCAAATTAAAGAGATGATTTTTCTGAATCCTGGGGTGTAAACAGTTTTTCGATACGACAATTAGATGTTTTAAAATTAACTAAAGTATGAAACTCAGATGGCAAAACTTCATTTAAATCTTTTCATAATTTGTAGTGCGATTCACGCGAATGAAAAAAGTCTTTATCTTAAAAATTTATTTTTGCATTTTATTTTTCCATTCAAAGCGTTTTAGTGAAAAAATATTTATGGCGCATGCGCAGGCGTTTTTTACCCACAATTTAAACACTAATCAGAATTTTGAAAATTTCTATAGATATAATTTTAAGTTGGGTGAAGACCTAAGTTTCTGCCAACCGCCGTTGAATTCCGTCCAGCCGTTCTCGAGTGATGCCCGGACAAACGTGTTTTAGTCTTTTACCCCCCAGGGGGGAACGGGAGAGAATTTCTGAAAAGTTGATGGATATAATTTTAAGTTGGGTGAATACCTAAATCCCTGCCAAGCGCCGTTGAATTCCGTTCAGCCGTTCTCGAGTGATGCCCGGACAAACGTGTTTTAGTCTTTTAACCCCTAGGGGGAGAACGGGGGGGGGGAATTTCTGAAAAGTTGATAGATATAATTTTAAGTTGGGTGAAGACCTAAATTCCTGCCAAGCATCGTTGAATTCCGTCCAGCCGTTCTCAAGTGATGCCCGGACAAAAAAAGCGACATTCGGACACGATGACACACACACAGACACACACACACACACACACAGGCAAAATTTTCTGAAGTCATTTTCGGCTTTCATGGGGTGTAAAACGTGAAGATATCGCAAAATTTTTCGATTCCGACAAATTTACAGACAAAACTCTGATTTTATTAATATAGATTAGCATAGTGATTATTATATAAAAAAAATAAATAAATAGGCAAACATTATCGTGTTACACAACTTTATTATGTCGCTCCATTGGCGGCTTTTTAATTTTTGTCGCTATATTAGCGATGGATATATATTTTTTTTTTTTTTTTTTTTTTTTTTTGTATGAAAAGGGGAAGACTATTTTGCTAATAACTTTAACAGACTCTTTTTTGTTTATACTTAATAATCCTTTATATTCTGCTTATATTTTTAATGGTTTTTAGGTTTAAAATAGTGCTTGTTGAAATAAATTTCCTATCTTTGGAACTGCATTTGTTCTGTAAATATTGTGTAAAAATAAATCATTTATGTTTTTATATATTTGATGCGCTACTTAGATTAAAATGGCTATTTCTATATTAAACTTCTTGTCGAAAAACGTTCGGTGTACTTCAACACCAAAATTTAAAAAATTGCCTAGCAGGATCTGTTAATGAAACTGATAAAATAAAAGTATGGTTCATAGAGTTTAAATAATCTATTTAAAAAAACTTTTGAAACCCAAATTATTAATCTATCGTATCACATACATAGATGTAGTAATAATATATAGATTGATCATTGGGGAGAAAAAAGTTATTCCTTTTCACTCGGGAAAAGACGGCGATTTTACCAAAATATGGCAGTCTTTCCCCGAGTGAATACACACGGGAATATACACGAATGTTTCAGCAAACAAAATTCATGAATAATTTATTTACTAAAGGTGAATGAAAAGCTCCAGATATAGTGTCAAATTCATTCTTCTTTTTTTCCTTTTTTCCTTCAATACCACTTAATGGCTGATTCCAAAGCTTTTTTTTCGGCATCAAAAATCTTTGCACGATAATATGGGGGTGATAGATCTATATATATTATTATATCTATGATCACATAAATCTTTTCGAAGATAGAGTAAAACTTAATTTGAAAAAAAAAAAAAATAATAATAATAACTTTTGTTTATTAACCAAAATAATTGATGAAATTTTTTTGTGTTCGGGAAAGAAAATTTAAAAGAATTTGAAAACTGCAATTTTTAATCACACTTAAAAATCATGTGACTTAATGTGAAGCAGATTTTTCATTTTTACTTTCCGAACACTATAGTGAGGAAAGTATTGTAATCATGTCAAAAATCCGAATTGGAGATTTTGATGTTTCTATACGTTTCGAGGTCCCCTGAGTCCGTTTCCACTATTTTTACGATGATGTATGTATGTGTGTGTGTATGTGTGTATGTATGTGTGTATGTGTGTATGTCTGTGGGTGAACACGCTAACGTCTAAACGCTTTATTCGAATAAGCTGAAATTTGGTACGTATATTATAAGTCACCATAGTACGAACCCTATAGATTTTGGTGAATCTAGCACTTATAGTTTTTTTACAGGGACACAAAGAAAAATTCTTTATCATTATGGCCTATGGGACCAAAATCTTAAAAGTGCGATAGCATCTAAATGCCTTATTCAATTGAGCAAAAAAATTATACACATATTACAGGTCACAGATACTAAGTCTGTATAAATTTTGGAGAGTCTAGCACTTATAGTTTTTTTACAGGGATACAAAGAAAAATTCTTTATCATTATGGCCTATAGGACCAAAATCTTAAAAGTGCGATAGCATCTAAACGCCTTATTCAATTGATCAAAAAATTTATACACATATTATAGGTCACAGTTACTCAATCTGTATAGATTTTGGTGAATCTAACACTTGCAGTTTTTTTACAGGGGCACAAAGAAAAATTCTTTATCATTATGGCCTATGGGGCCAAATTTTTAAAAGTGTGATAGCGTCTAAACGCCTTATTAATCTGAGCAAAAAATTTGTACACATATTATAGGTCACAGTTGCACCAACTGTATAGATTTTGGTGAATTTAGCACTTACAGTTTTTTTACAGGGACACAAAGAAAAATTCTTTATCATTATGGCCTATGGGACCAAATTTTTAAAAGTGCGATAGCATCTAAACGCCTTATTCAATTGAGCTGAAAATTTGTATGAATATTATAAATTGCTGTTGCACTAACTATAAGCATTTTGGTGAACTAGCATTTATAGGTTTTTTACAGGGACACAACGAAAATTCTTTATCATTATGATCTATGGGCTCAAAGTTCAGTAGCGTTAAATAAAACACCGTGTAATATATGGAGAAAAGTACTCAAACACTTAATTATGGTTTTCTTTCTTTTGTTCGTTTAACAACTCCTCTTTTTTTACTTTATCTGCAAAACTGTTAATTACTCAATGTTCGGAAAGTCGAGTGGAGTCACTCCAGATTTTTTTTCTCCTAACGGGTTCCATACAATCTTCTGCTGTTGCCACCTAAAATTCATACTTTAGTTAATTTTAAAAAATCTAATTGTCCGATTGATAAGCTGTTTAATGCCTCGGATTTACAAAATTTTTCCCTTTTACTTGCTATCTTATTTGTAATGATGCGACTGATATTTCTAATTTATTTTCTAATCTTTCTGATTTATTTTCCTCATTTTAAATAAATGTACGGTTTTATTATTATTATTATTATTATTATTATTATTATTTTATTAAAAAAATTGGAAACAATTAAATTATGGATAAAATTTTAAAATTTAAATGGCTTATTTATCAGAAATTAGAAGGTTATTATTTTCACATTTTAATTAATTAAGAAAAAAGGAATCATCCGATTGATAAGCTGTTTAATGTATCCGATATACAAAAATCTTCCCTTTCATTTGGTATCTTATTTGTAACGATGCGACTGATATTTCTAATTTATTTTCTAATCTTTCTGATTTATTTTCCTCATTTTAAATAAATGTACTTTTTTTTTTTTTTATTATTATTATTATTTTGTTGAAAAAAAAATTGGCAACAATTAAATTATGGATAAAATGTTAAAATTTAAATGGCTTAATTAGAAGGTTATTATTTTCACATTTTAATTAATTAAGAAAAAACTAATCAAAAATTCGAAAATCTGACTTCGATGTGCACAATGACCCTTCGGGGGGCACCTTTATGTTAAATCTCGTAACTGTCCGAGCTACAGTTTTCGAGAACAGTGAAATATACAAATATTGCTCACTTAATAGTATAAGATATTAACCTCTACATTTTAGCACCGGTTTCATCTTTACACTTGTGGGGTTCAAAAATCCTTTAAATTGTGACCGGAAGTGAGGTTGTTTCTCTAAAACTTGACGGCTTTGACCAGGCAACCCTATCAGATTTTCATTGTAACAATGAATTCTATCTATAGAAAAAAAATCAGATACACACCTTATAAAGTTAATTTTTTGCAGCCGCCGTTTGGACTATAACGGAAGAATGGGTAATTTGCGAATTGCTACTTGCGAATCATATACTGAAATTGCCCTAATTTATGCCATAGAGTTAAATTATGTTTTGAAGACATTTCATCTTTGTTATTCATTATTTATTTCACCGTCAGTTAAAAATTTATTCTTTTAGGAGGGCTGAATATAAAAAATCTTTCACAGGATCCTTTTCAGTTTAAAAAAAATTATTAATTAATTAAGCTTTCATTTATTACTTTATTCACGTATTTAATATATATGAGATTTTAATTATTTTTTAAAAGAAATCATAATGTTAAAGTAATAATTATAATAATAATTGAAAAAAAAAAAAAAAGAAGAAGAAGAAAAAGAAAAGAAAAAGAAATGAAAGAAAATGTTGGAAAGAGAGCAGTGTAGAATGGGACTATTTTTATTTTTCGGACAGAGATAAATAGAAAAGCTTCAGCGATGGCAGGTGTTTGACTGAAATTCCTTTTCTTAGAAGCGTTCTCTAATTTTTATCATGCTTCGGAAAGTCACTGAGTTACCTTCCCCTCTAGCATAAATCTGCATGTGTGCAAAATCCTGTTTTAAGAAATACTAGGGGTTTATTCGACTTTACAGGTTTCGTGGAAAATGGACAAGGAACAGGGGAAGGAATACCTGTAGTTGTATTGTAAATTGCTCGGAGTGTCTTGAATGTAACTTTTTACTTTTTGAAATTTTAGACATGGTTGGTAATTTTTCAAATGGAACTATATTACTTCTGTTATTTATGTTTCTTAAGAAATGACAAGTAAATAAACAAGCAAATAAATACTATGATTTTATATATTTTATGATTATGATTATTATTTTCTCTCTTTTCTTTCTTTCTTCTTCTTCTTCCTTTTTTTTTTATTTTTTGCTTTTAATCAGCAATAACAAGTTTAAAAATAATTTTATACAAAATATATCGTTCAGTTATATTTAAATGCTGACTAGCTAGTTTCTGGTTAATTCATGAAAAGATTTTGTTACCTAAAAGTGCGAAATTTTTAAATTTTGTACTTATTCACAAATGGAAATTCATTTTTTTTTTCTTTAAGTAAATAAATCCTAAAATGAATGACTAGAATATGGATCTTGGAAAAAAGGGCACCCGGAAAAGGGCACTTTTCCAGCTCGCAAATCGCAAAATAATAAATATCAAGTATAGAATTTAAAAAATTACTTTCAAATTACATTTTTTGAAATTTCAATGGATTTAGTACAACATTCATTTAGTATATAGTACCTGGGGGAAGAGGGGGAAGGGACTAGCAGCAGGGCCCAACTTAGACTACCTGGAGCCCCGGGGCAAGCTTTTTCTGGGGGTCCCCCTTGCAGTGGCATAAGAGGTTTTTAGGTTGCAAAATTTCTGCTTATTCCTGTTCGGGGGACCCTTCCAGAAGGGGGGGGCCCAGGGCAACTGCCCTGCATGCCCTGGCGTTAATTAGGGCTTGACTAGCAGCAGATTGAAAAAAAAAAAATGGTTTTATATCAACTCTTACCGATATTAATAAAACTTTGTATAATCACGTACAATTTGTGAAAAAATTACAGTAAGTGTCAGACATACTTGGGGGGGGGGGTTAAAGAGGGGGAGGGGTCAGAGGAAAATAAAATGATTTTTTATATCAACATTTTACTGACTTTAATGATATATTTTATAACTATCACTTACTTTTTATGAAGATCACAGTGAGTGTATTATATATCTAGGCGGGACAAGAGGGACAAATGTAGAAGTAAAATATTTATTCTTTAAACTAGCAGGCATTGCCCGCTTCGCTGGTCACTATATTTAAAGGAAACTCTTTTCTATATAGCTTTATAAAAATAAAAAAAATAAAAAAATACTGAAATTGTCCGGACTCACACATTTTTACTCTTTTTTATTTTTAAAAAAACAGAATCCTTCTGTTTTTATATCGTTTTATATATAAAAGAAAAAAAAAAGGAAATTATTCAAAAGTTCGCTCTTTCACACAAGCAATTACGATCATTGAAGTTTTCTTCTATATTTGAATATACAGTCGTCATAAGTTCTTCATGGGCAATGGGGTTATTTTTATAAGTCCATTACTACATGATGGTAAAATAATGTTTCCGATTTACAACAGTTTATAAGAGAATTCTTGTGCATTGATATTGCCCGTCAAAAATGGTCGCTTATTTGTTTTTAATTGAGATCTTTGAACATGAGTCCACAGGGAAAAAGCTCTTAAGTAATCAGTCCTCCCCATTTGTGCAATTCAAAAGGGCTTCGGGATACACAATGTTTGCAGTTGTTCCATTTGGAGATAATATGTGCAGATTTTCTTTACTTCCAACACGTGAACATGCAACATACAATTGACCATGTGAAAAACATGGTTTTCGTAAGTCAACGCCAACAGCTTTTAGAGATTGGCCTTGTGCTTTATTAATAGTAATTGCAAAACTTAGACGAACCGGAAATTGTAATCGTTTGAACTGAAAGGTTAGATCTGAAGGAATAATTGGAATTCTAGGAATTAAGACATCATTTCCAGCTGCAGGACCTGTAAGAATTGTAGCCTCAATAATATTTTTCATCAATTTTTTCACAGCCAATCTTGTGCCATTACATAATGTGGGAGGATCCAAATTCCTTAATAACATAATGCGCGAACCTTGTTTCAAATGTAAGGTATGTGATGGCATTCCTGGTATTTCTAAAGAATTTAAGAATTCTGTAGGGTAATTAATTGCTTCATTTTGCTCACAAACTGTATCAATTGATTTATAAATGCAAGCAGTTCTAGGTAAACGTTTTAATAACTCATTATTAGTAATTGTAACATCCTCATTTTTTGGACATAGAATAGCTCTTTCACACAACCAATTATGATCACTGAAGTTTTCTTCTATATTTGGAAATACTGTCGTCATAAGTTCTTCATGAGTTTTTACTTCATGGGCAATGCTGTGTACTTTTATAAGTCCATTATTACATGATGACATAGTTCCGTTTCCGATTTGCAACAGTTTATCAGAAAATTCCTGTGCATTGATATCGTCCGTCAAAAGTGCTCGCATATTTGTTTTAACTGAAGTCTTCGAACATGAGTCCACAGGAAAGAAGCTTTTAAGCATGCATTTATTTCGTCAGCTCTTATTCTACGGTGCACGACTGGCAGCGTTTGACGAAAGTCACCAGCTATTAGTAGAGTTAAGCCTCCCATAATATTGTTATTGTTTCTTAAGTTCTGTAAAGTTATAGTCAGTGCCTCAAATGCTGCTTTGTGGGACATCGTAAATTCATCCCATACATTTAGTTTGCATTTCTGTAAAAGTTTGGCCTTATCAGAACCTTTGGATATAATACATGTTGGCGTTTCTGAGGTAGTTAAATTTATTGGTAAATTAAATGTAGAATGTGCTGTTTTACCTCCTGCCAAAAGTGTAGCAGCAATTCCTGAGGATGCAACAGCTAAAGCAACATCACATCTGTGTCTAACTTTTGCGAGAATAAGGTTTAAGAGAAAAGTTTTCCCAGTTCCCCCTGGTGCATCCAAGAAAAAAAATGCCACCTGATCTATTAAAAACTGATTTACTAATAATAACAAAAACATCTTTTTGATAAGTCGTTAATTTAGATTGATGTTCTTGTAAATATATTTGCAATTGTTCAACATCATAAATTTCTTCAGAAGTTAATTCAGTTACGAATTCGTTGCTTCGATTTGGCTCAGGCAAACCAAAAGACTTTAACTCAGAACCACCCAAAGATATTAGTTTATCTTCAATCATTACCAAGACTTTATTGAAGATGGCTTCATTGTAATTTAACTGAAAATTATTATGCAATGTTCTTGTCTGGTGCAGTATGTCCTCAGAAAGATTTTCTTTATGCTTGATCCATAAGTCTAAAGGCTCTGCTACATGGCATGTTTTCAATAGAAGGACGAACAGATTCCTGAGCATTTTTGGAGATTTCACCAAAGCAGCTTCTTCCATTGTTACATTCCAATGATTGTCATTTTCGAGTAGTCCTCTGAGTTGACAGGCCATTTTAAATGTTTCACATACGTGACCATCTACTGATTTTAAATCATCAAATGATTGTGGTCCCCTAACTACATGCAGAAGTAACCTGAGATGGAAACATTCCGAATTATTTGGATGAACTGTATAAACTCTGCCGAGAGCATCACTACATCTAATTCCTGGGTAGTTTGCTACATTTCCTCCAACTTTACGGCGACTCCATTTTTTTTTATGAACGTTCCATATGTAGTACTTGGGAACTTCATTGTAGACCAAAGTACGGGCAAAGTCATCTTCTATACAAAGTTTGAAGTAAGCTGTAAGGGTAGTTTCTTGTGTAGCCTGTGCTATTTGCATAGCGTTGTTCACATTAAAGTAAACTCTTTGGCCGTTTTGAAGATGGACACATAGGTGTACAATATTTGGATACCGTTCATGAATAGGAAAATTCAAAATTCTCCATACTGCCTCGTTACTACTAATATATCTTCCTATTTGGTACTCATTTACTTCATTTTGTACGTTCTCAGATTCAGTAAGGTGAAACACTGCCATATCTGATCCTTTGTTTATATACTTGCACACATATTTAATTGACTTCACAGAGTTACAGTACTCTACATTTATGTGTGCCTGAAATATTTTCGAGAGTAAGGGGCAATACGGAACAATCCATCTGTTATCCACTGAAATTTCTGAACCTCGGACTGAAAGAGTTGTTGTAAATCCACCATGTTCAGGACTTCTTCGACGATACAGTGGATAACCGTCTAATCCTGTCTGAGTTTCTTTTAGAAAATTTCTTGGGTAGCGCTTAGAGCACGTTCCGTTCTTCATGCAGGGTGAATTAGGGTTTATTTTTCCACATGGACCGTGTACCATTTGTGTTTTGATGCAACTAAATAATTCAGGATCTTCATCTGGATTGGGAATTTCAGCACTAATTAAGCGATCAATTTGTTCTGCATGAATTTTATTTTTTAACCATACCAGTATGTGAGCATGAGGAAGCCC
Organism: Salticus scenicus; assembly: GCA_963930645.1. Taxonomy (NCBI): domain Eukaryota; kingdom Metazoa; phylum Arthropoda; class Arachnida; order Araneae; family Salticidae; genus Salticus; species Salticus scenicus. The sequence continues at coordinate 679,792 of CAWVNO010001198.1, read as the reverse complement.
CCTTTTCTGCCATTCGATGGTATGCATAAAACATTGTACTGGCCCAAATATTTTTGCCTTCAAAATGAGATGCATCATATTCCTTTGTTTTAGGTGAAACACTCTGGCTAACAAATCATGTCTATCTTATGTTTTTTGTCCAGGGAAAAGTTCTTTTTTAATCTCATTCCATTTTGGATTGCATCTGAATGTTACAAAAAGGTCGGGTCGACCATAATTACGAACATATACCATGGCATCCTGTGTTTTCTCGTGCATGTAGCGAGGACTACCAGTGAAACTTGAAGGCAATATTACTAATTGTCCAATGTTATGAACATCGCCGTCATTCAGAACAGCGTCTCTCAGGTGAACGTATTCAGCAGCTCTCAGCTTTCGTTGATTCATATAAATATATCGCAGTCTTTCTGATTCTATCTTCGCATACATATCAACCAAAAATTGATGAAATAACTCTCTTCCTCTCAGTATAATGTTGAATTCCTGACTTCTCATCATAATCCTGAAAGCATAAAAGTCCATAGCCGAAACTTTTTTATTGGTCAATAAACCAGTGTTAGGATTGATTTGTTTCAACTGAAAGTGATAACCGTCTTCACCTTTCCAAAATAGCAGAGGGTACTGTAACGCGTCATAAGACCGATGAGTTTCACTGATTCTTTGTAAATCATTATTTCTCAACGACAAAATTATATCTCGAGTTTCATGTCTTTCTCCGGTTATAATAACTGCCACTTCTGATGAAACAGGAATATTAAATTTTCTTTCATGTTCATTTCTTGGAATTTTATCAGCAACAATTTTTAAGGAAACTTCCGGACTAATATTTTCCATGGCAGTTTTTAAACTTTTGATGTAATCATTTCCCTTATGTAGCATATCTTGTAAAGTCATAACTATTTGTTCTCGAACATTTACGACGTTCCTGCAACGTCGCTGAAGTTGCTCCTGGAAATCATTGATAAAATAAACTTGTAAAAATTTCGGTTCTTCAGTTTCGGCTGAAAGTAGACTGCCAATTCTGTGAAAAACTTGACCTTGTATTTTGATAGTCGGCATGTATCCCGTTTTTCTAACTATTTTAGTTGCTCCAAAAGACGTCATCGCAAAACAGGCATTGTAACGCCTAACATTCTGCTGAAAATGTTTTGCATTCTCTGTTTGATCTGAAAACAAAGAGCGTAGAACTACCGGAGGATCGCCTAATGAAGTAAGTTTTACTTTCCCAGCACTGCAACACATTCCTGGTGCTTCCTCTTTCCATTTCAGTGCACCACAATAATCACATACTTTTGACATGGAACCAATTGTAATAGATGAATCTGATGAATAAGGGGAAATTGGACTGTAATTGAATGCAGCCTTTTCCTTGTTTCTCCATTTTTCCAACCGGGCCGCAGATATAGCTTGCCTGTTTTGTTGCAGCCTTCTTTCTCTTTCTTCAGGCGTTTCATGCAACCTTGCTCGCGATGTTGACTGACTGTTTTGTTGAAGCCTTCTTTCTCTTTCTTCAGGTGTTTCTTGTAATCTTGCTCGCGATGTTGACTGTCTGTTTTGTTGAAGCCTTACTTCTCTTTCTTCATGTGTTTCTTCTAACCTTGCTATCCATTTACACTGTCTGTTTCGTTGAAGTCTTCTTTCTCTCTCTTCAGGTGTTTCTTCTGACCTCGCTATCAATGCAGACTCTCTGTTTCGTTGCACTTCATTCTTTGCAGTCCTTTTTCTTTCTTGGTCTTCTTTTTGGTATCTTCTTAAGCATTTTTTCTTTCTGGGTGGTTGCGGCATAATTAACAATAAGAAATTTTCTATAATAAAAGAAGATTTTACGTAAAAATATTTAAATAAAAATTAACTGAAGATATTTTTAAAATAGAAGCATAATAATAATAATAATAATAATAATGTTATTTTATCACAGCCGACATTTGAAAACACTTTTTGCAAAATTAAAAGCAACAAACACAATTAACGTAGATCTTTTTTTTTTTTTTTTTATCACATTCATCTGAAAGAATGACTACATTCGTGCACAATATTTATTTTACTACACCTCCCCCAAAATTAAGCATATATACATACGGGAAATTAGAATTAGGGGTGGGATTTATTGGTGGTTCTGAATATATAAACAAATATCACCTATGCCAAAAACATGCACTATTTTTCTTAAAATATAATTTATCTGTATATATTTTCTCAGATTATTCAACTGAAATATTGATTGAAAAATCGGATTACATTGAATATATAAATTTGCACAACAATTTTGGGTTCATTATGACCCGAAAATAAAAAGCACTTTTAAAATGTTAAATATTTCGTAAAATGAAACAGCATCTTATATGCTAAGCATATCTATTAATTTGGTATCATTAATATGAATCATCATCGCCAAATACAAGAATCGCGAAGGTGGACAGATATCAAATCTATGCTGGGGTTTGTTTTTGTAGACAGTATTTGAAACATTTATACCTGTAAATCAAAAGTACTTTTTAAAAAAATTAAAAAGAATCAGTCCATATTGAATTTAAAATCCAACCAAAAATTAATTAAAATTGTAACAAAACAAAAGCAGTCTTTAAAAAAAAAAAAAAAAAAAAAATGTACTCTCTTTTACACTATATTCAACTGTATTGTTAATTCAAGAATCAGGTCAGATTGAAGGCTGTGATTGATCATACATAAATTAAAATAAATAAATAAATAAGGGTCTAACGTACAATGAGTGACGGCATTGACGCAATTTCAAATTTCGACGATGCTAACAGGACGTCGTGTTGTTTTCATCGTATGCGATATGGCTGGAGAAAAAGAAAAACACCACATTTGGCGTGCTTAACAGATGTATTCCATATGTGACAAAAAGAACTTCTGTTTTGAATATAAATATCCTTCTGCGAAGCTGTGCAAAAGATAATTTTAAATATATAAATAATAGTGTTTTAATTTAATTAAACCAGCCTCCTTTAGCTTGGTTTGTGAATAAGAAAAAAATATATATATTATTTGTGGGAATAAAAAGAAGAACCCACGTGTGTTCCTTTTAATCACATTTTTATTATAAAACTGAACATCGATGAGAGAGAAAAAAAAAAAACGAACATACATCATTACATGTACATAGAAACACAGACGGCCAATCAGAACAAATGCGTCACAGCGACGCCGTAATGTAGATGTATATATGCATGAAGAAATAAAAAGAGTCAAATGAAATGTTTTTAGAATAATATGAAAAAGAAAGTTTTTGTAATTATTGAGAAGAATGTCATTTTGAGTTTATTTCTCACCAACACTTATCTCCCATTTTAAAACCGTCGCTCATTCTGCACTAGACTCAAAAATAAATCTTACACATCCCTAATTTAAATGACTGTTATATTAAAAAAAATAAAAGAGAGAGAGAGAGATTTTATTTGATATTTGTAGTCCCTGGCGGAAAAAAGGAAAGGTAAAAGATCGTTTAATTATGGGGCGAATATATTTAATACCTTTCAAAAATCATGGTTATTTTAATATACTATGAGAAATATATATTACCAAAATATACATATGGCGTCAAGAATATAAAAGAATATTTCATTAAATATATATTACAAAATATACATCTGGCGTGTATATACATTCGTATTACACTTTTGATCGCCAAATGCAAAATTCTCCAAGGACGACAGATATCAAAGCTATAAATGAAATTTGATTCTGCTTAACCCAACAAAGCCTGAATTAATTTTTTTCTCGAATTTACTTTTATTCTTTAGTATATGTGTATTGCCTTCCCTTCAGATATTGCCTTCATTCAGATATTCATTCAGATTATTGCCTTCCCTTAGCATATGTTTATTGTCTTCAGAACATCAGGTTTTCCCCCCACAAAAGAGGTATTTTTGAAATAGTGATTGCCGGTACCAAACAGTACCGCTAGAACTTCTCGGGTTATTAGGCTGTTTGCTTTTGTTTATAGCATAGGTAAAACATGGAAACTTTGTCATGATCCGTAAGTCAAATGGACTTACCCCCCCCCCCCCCCAAAAAAAAAAAAAAAAAAAAAAAAGGAAAAAAAAAATGTAAATTTGCCTTAGCTTACTGCTTGACTGTTTTAGAAATTCGACAAATGTGAAAATTTGCTTGGAACAACTTCGATATACACCCACAACGATATTTGGCGATTTTTTGTTGGCGATTATGGCTAAATCCTAAATCGAAAAATCATAAATGATAAATGATAAAATCATAATCTAAATCTAAATCATAAATCATAAAACATAAAATCACAAATCTAAAATAAACAACATATAGGCTGCCATATTATATCGCGAACAGTCCAGAACGATATTGTCATCGTTCAAAACGACGCCAAAGAAAAATCTCCAAATATCGTTTTGGGTGTATGTCGAAGTTGTACCAGATCTTCATATATATAGAGAGAGACAGAGGGATACAGATACAAATAGATAGATAGATAATCTAAGCAAAACATAACGGTATATATTAAATAGAAAAATATGTTTACTCACTTGCCTATTTTTAAAAAAAACCATGTTAGTAAAAGTACCATGATCCGTTTAGTAAAAATAAAAATATAGAAAACAGTAGTTAGAAATATATATAAAATATAAAAGCATATAAAATATATTAGCACTTTACCAATGTGTGTAAAATTTTTAAATTGGTAAAATTTTTGTGAGAGGCATAGTATAATTATTTATTTCTCACGTTTAAGTAAACGTACTTCTTTTTCTATCGAAAAAAAAAAAAAAAAAAAGAGCTCGTAATTATTATTATTTCTATTGGCAAGAATTAAATTAAGGATTAAAATTAAAATGTCTAATTTATCAGAAATTAGAAGGTTTTTATTTTAACATTTTAATTAATTAAAAGAAAACTAAAACAAAATTCGAAAATCGGGCTTCGAGGTACATCAGGAGAGGTCATTACGAACCACCATGCAAATTTTTGTAGCTCAGCCATCAGCCGTTTTCTTAAAAAGCTCTGGAAACCATACACAATGACACACACACAAACATCTTATTTTATTATATGTATAGAAGATAGACTACCGCATTTTCAATTTACAAAAAAAAAAACCTTTGTATCAATGCAACTTTCTGCTTATGAAAAATTGCAGGTGCACATATCTGGATGATTTGCTAAAGGGGGCTACATCCCAAATAGCACAGTTTGACAGCTGTGACAGCTGAGCAGGTGGCAAAAAATATCATTAAAGCTGTACATCAGTGAAATCTCCAAAATCCTTTCTCCATGTTAATCCTATGGGAATTGAGGACCTTCAGTTTTCTAAAAATATCTCGAAAGGAAATTGTGATTTTCGAATTTGGATTTTTGCATGCAATTCTTGTAGGTCTTTAGATTTTAGACTAGTGGGCATTTTTTTTTTTTAAGTTAATAATAATATTTAATTTAATTTCAAAACTCAAACAATATCATGAAAATTAGACAAGGCATCAAAAAACTGAAATTTACTCAGTTCTGTTTGAGATATTTGAAATTTTAATCACGCGGCTAATAAATTCAATTTTTTATCTGTGCATTGATTTAAAAATATTGAAATTTTTTTTAAATGAAAAAGAGATATTTTAATACTAAAACAGACATTTTTATTTTAAAGTTGAATCTTCGTACTCCAAGACCAGTAATCAATCACTTCACAGGTGGTCTTTCCCCACTTTAGTGTGAGTTTTTCGACCTCTTCTTTTCGTTAATTACGTGGAGGGAAGGGAGATGTGTTTGAATGTGTTTGTTGTCTGTTTTGAAAACAACCGATATAAAGGTACAAGAAACTTGTGTGTTATTTTTTGTTTTTCAATATTTCAAATTATTATTGATTCTTTCAACCTATTTTTTCTTCTTTCTTCCCCCCCCCACCCCTTTTTTTTGTGTATGTGTGTGTGTGTGCCAAGTTTTTTTTTTTTTTTTTCCCTGTGTAATTGCATGTTATTTAAATTTAACGCTAATTCAGAAACTATAAATGTCAGCGCATGGGTGGCCTTGAACTCAGCTAAATATCACTTTTCTATAAAAATCTTTAATTTTCAACTGAATCTAGACAGTTTTGGACTGCGAATTCATAATTACGGTCTTTAGCCAATTTTTTCATTTGTGCAGAAACATTTTTTTTTTTTTCCATTTCATTTCTTCTCTTTCTTTTTGCCATTTCATTTCATTTCTTTCTTTTTTCTTTAAGAAAAGCTAATATGTTTTTCAATCCAAAAGCTACGTGATTTATGTAACACAAATTGAAAATTTGATCACTGTAAATTCGCAAATTTTAAAATAAGAATACATAAAAAAAAAAAAAAAAATTAATTTTAATATATTTATATATTTTAATTTCTAACTTTCAACCGAATTTGTAGATTGTTAGACTGTAACCCATAATTAGTATTAAACCCAAATCTTAACTTTTATCAAAATCTGTTGGGGGGGGGAGAAAAAAAAAGCTTTTTTTTTTTTTTTTTTTTTTTTTTTTAAATACTATATTCCAAAAAACCCCTGACTTATTATCTCTCTCTCTCTATAAATGGATAAGAGATTTTTGAGTCTGTTTGTCTGTGTATTGACGCAAGTTGCCACCAGCTTTTCATACTTTAGTTAATTTTAAAAAATCTAATTGTCCGATCGATAAGTTGATTAAACCGACGGATTCAGAAAAAAAATGATCCTTTCATTTGGTACCTTATTTGTAACGAAATTTTGATTAGATTTTTCGAAATTAATTAAAATATGAAAATAATAACTTGGTAAAATTTAAAAATGAACATATAAATTTTTAATTATTGCCCCCCCCCCAAAAAAAAATAATAATAAATAAATAATAATAATAATAATTATATATATAAAATAAAATAAAATTACGAATTATTATTTTTACCCCCAGCATAAAATGCATAGATATAGTATTTTATATAGATCTATCATCCCCATGTTACCGTGCAAAGATTTTTGATGCCGAAAAAATTTTTGGCATCAGACAATAGGGAGTATAAAACTCGGAAATAGAGTAGAATCAGAGTAGAATGTTAATGAATTTTTAAAATGCCGAAATATTGCACGGCTTTTAAGTGTTGTAATAAATACATGAAAAGTAACGGGATAAGTTTTCATAAATAAGTTATATTCAAGTAATTTATGAAAAAATATCATTTTTATAATCAGTTGCTTTGTTATTATTATGGAACAATTACTGTCTTTATATTTGATGAAATACTCTCTTTAAATTTTAAGATTTTAAATTAGTAAGTAATATGAAATTTTCAAAATTCTTTTAAATGTAGTTAGCAGCCGCGGAAGTTTTAATATGTTAACTAATATGTTGTGGCCACCACAAGACTTTCTTCTATATATAATCTTATGCAAATTTACGCAATACAAATTATTTATTAATTATAATTTATTAAAATTATTTTCCATGATGAATGCAGACGATTTTATCTCAAAGAAGTATAATAATAAATGCCGAAAGAAAGTCAGTTTTGTGCAGATATGAGTATACTAGAGTATAGTTAATAATAATAATAATAAATGAAAAATGGGTATCTAGAGTTTTTTATTCTCTTTTAGTACATAAATTATTCATAAATTTTATTAGCTAAATTATCTGTGTGTATTCCCGTGTATATTAACTCGAGGAAATATATCCATAATAAAGTAAAATGGCCGACTTTTCCCAAATGAAAAGGAATCACTTTTTCACCCTCCATGATCAATCTATGTCTTATTGCTATATCTATGAAAAAATGAAATATGCTTTCACGTGAAAAAAAAAAAAAAAAAAAAAAAAAAAGTTAAATAATAAATTTTCTCATCCATGTGTAATCATAACGTTTTTATGGCTTTAAAATTAAATAATAATAATAATTTAAAATTTTTAAGGTTACAAAAAATAAAGTGCGAAAAATTCGCACAGGCTTGCTAGTCTAACGTAAGAGGAGAGGTACAAGTGCCCTCAACAAATGTTCTACATTATAGTAAGCTATAAGTATTGTACTTATGGGGGGGGGGGGAGGGGGGACCTATAATAATAATAATTGAGTTAATTTTTCTTCTTCTTCTTTTTTTCGCATTGGTTCATATGTGTGTGTGTGCCTGAACACTATAATGTCTAAAGATTTTTTTTGAGCTGAAAGACGGTAGGTATGCTACAATGATAGAACATCGGGGCACAGGAGTTACATAGATTTCGATGAGTGTACAACTGGTAGCATTTTTCACTTTCTCTCACCGAAAAGACCGAAAGGGCAGTTTTTCGATACCAATTTTTTGTTATATTTACATGTTGTGAGATGACCTGAATCCTAAAACATGTTCCTAGTGGTTGTGTGTCTGCTTGTCTGTCTGTTATGTGCATATCTCAAGAAAAAATAGTAGCATGCAGGAAGTCCAAGTTTGGTATTCTAAATCTGCTCTGCGTCATATAAGGATGCTACACTAAACCTTTTGTTGGTATCAAGCAAATGCTTCGTGTACAGGGATATCCAAGAGAATTCAAATACATTATGGGCAAAATTGCATCTATGGGCAAAATTGCAAGTTAGTACAGTATAACATCTATAGGTAGCACTGAACCAAGTGAAATGAATATTTTTATATATATAAAAATATATTTCGTATAGAATTTGGTGTGAAAATCATTCACCATTCGTTTACAGGGTTATCCGAAAGAAACAGAATACAGTGGGACTATACTTAAAAACTGATGGAAATGTACTTCAGGTAGCGCTGTGTATTATTAAAGTAAGACTATATTTCAATACACAATACGGTGTATACATATCTTTTAGTAAATATACAGGGATACTAATAAATGAGCAAAAACACTTTTTTATTGAATGTAATTGATGGAAATGCTTTAATATAATATTTTACCATGTCCAGAAAATTTATCAGGAATGAAAATTAATTTCTCATACGATAAATGAAATGCATTTAAATTAAATTTTTATTGTTGGGATTTTGGTATTATTACACTTTTTGAGGTTCCACATTATAGTCAAGATTTTAACGGTTGATTTTTGCGTATGCTTCTTGTCAGCGTAAATTAAAAACAAAATAATTGCAGATAATTCTAATGTATATTTTGAAGTTCATATCAGGTTGCTACTCCAAAAGCTGCTTGATAACTTTCAAGGACTAATGGGAGTGAATATTTTTTTTAATTTAACAATAGCCTGAAGTTTTTTTTTATTTTACACACACATAAAAATTCTTTATAACTACAGCCTATGGAGTCAAATTATTTAAAGTGCAACAGCGTCTAAACACCTTTTTCGATTGAGCTAAAACTTTATAGGTATGTTATAGGTCATCGTCGCAAAATTCAAATATAATTTGATGAGTGTTTAACCTATACTTCTATTTCAGGGACAAAATAATAATAATTATTTCAAGAAAATACTGTATGCATTATCATAATTTTGCTTAAAACATTATTTAACTGTTTATTTTTCACTTCACTTGGAAGGAAATATACGTGACAAAATGTATCCGGTAAAGAAGCAGAGGGGCGAGATGCTGGAAGCGAGATTTTTAACTGCTGATGGCAATGCGAACTCGGACGTTATATAATAGATTCCGGAGAGGAAAGACGCTACTGGAATGTAACACCAAAACAAGGCTTTGGGCAATTTCAATGGGTACTATATATATATATATATATATAAATAATAGATATCGTAATAAGATTAAATCATAAAATTCAGCTATTAATAGAACTAAGACAATAACAGCACACTAAAATATAGAACTGAATTTAACACAGAGGAAAGAATTACACAAAAAGTTGCAATGTAGATTAAGAACCAATGAGTTAGATATATATATATATATATATATATATATATATACATATATATTGAAAACCTTTTCAAACATTGAATAAATGAAAACAAGAAACATTGAATAAGATGAAACAGAAAAAATCCAAAAAAAAAAAGTTTATATATATATATATATATAGATAGATAAATATAGATATAATTTGAATAATTTAATTCCTTTACAACACTCAGCAAATGAAAGAGAGATGAAAATACCAACATATGAAATTTTAAATGAGATGTATTTCGAATAATATTATTTAACAGGGAGCAGCCCCCGCTCACCGCTCGAGGAGCGGTGTTGAGCGCTTCTAGGATAATCCACGTGAGCTGCTCCGACATTTATTGAGAAAAAAATAAATTAAAAATTAAAAAAAAAAAATTACATCATGCATCGCCTGGCTTAGCCAACCAGCGACAGAGGGCGATGAGTATTTACAGATATTTATGTACATAAAGTATTTGGTCGGCATGCCGGGCCCAGCCGGCCCCACGCGACAAATGGCATGCTGACGATAGTTGTTATTGTAGAGTCGAAACCAGTTGATAATTGATGACGCAGATTCTGAGGTTGAGAATAGCAGTTCCTTTAGTAGAAACAGTTCATGCGTATGCATGGATTTAATCAGCATTAATTGCTGAACATCATGGGAAGAATCTGTAAGTAGATAGATTCACGTTGAGGCTCAAGTCGGTCCTTGATTGCTGGTGACGTTAGGATGATTAGCGGGGTACTGGTGAAGTTTCTGAGTAATCTGCAACTTCAGGACGTTTGGAATCGAATAATATTATTGTCACGATGATAATTTAAGTACACTGAGTAGTAAAAACATGTTAAAGTATACTTACTCAGAAGAGAAATGACACACATAACACATAAGCCTAACGATGAGATAATTTGCATAATCCATTAATCCAATAGAAACATTCATCAAATAATATAAATGGAAAGAGATAAATTAACCAAAAGGATCTGTTAAAAGAAAAGAGAATTCATGAAATGAAAAATAGAATTTTAAATGCTGAAAACCAGAAATGGAAACCATCAGGAAACTTGCATCTCTGTCAGGTGTATATATATATATATATATATATATATACTTATGTGTGTGTGTGTGTGTACGTGCAACATTTTTGTGTCAGTCTTACCTATAAGTTAAAATCAGTTCTATTTTTGTTGTGTTGGTATTATTTTGAATCTACTAATTGCTAAATTCTAAGGTTAAATTTTATTACGATATATATATATATATATATATATATGTCTGTGTGTGTGTGTCAGTCTTTATAAATCCACTGCAGGATGAAGCCATTTTCTGCTTGATTCCAATCTTCACTGTTTTCTGCATTTTCCATTTTATTTATTTTTTAAGTTTTATGTTCCCCCAATCAGTTAATGTTTTGATATTACAGTGTCTATTCTAGTCGAAGAAAACTTGCATAGTGTGCTGAAATAATGGTGGGTCGCTGCATACATACATACAAAAACTAGCAGTCTGTCTTCAGAAAATGGTATGGGCAATTCAAAGTACAACAGGATGCTTTGTTGTATAAAACTACGTCTGCAATTATTACTATGTACACATTTGTGTTCATGGTTATTAATCTACAATATATAGGTTGAACTAAAGTTAATGCAATTCTGTAATTAATGCAGAGCAATTTTAAAACCGCCGCTTAATAAAATGATCATCGCTGGTTAATTAACTCAAAAAAAAAAAAAAAAAAAAAAAAAAAAAATCTATTCAGCAACAAAAATCTTATTTATGCATGCTACATAAATTTTTATTTACAATGCGATTCTTTATTTTTGAATAAAATAGAAGATGAAATACAGCAATCCCACCGTTATCTCTCTTTGTCGAAAATTTCACATTTACAGTATTTACGCACGCCCATCACTTGTCTTAGTGACAATTTCAAGGAACGTATATTCTTCAAAGCGTAATAATAAATTACAAATTTAATTTGATTAGCAAGTGATGTTTTTTTCTAATGTTTAATTAATAAAAGATCAATTTCTAGTTCTCATGCTAATAAAACTCATAAGCAAAAAGCTTAAACGAAAAGATTTTAAATTTAAAAGAAAAGCTTGAATGTTTAGCAAAGTATTGACGATATTTCTCAAAGAAAAACGCCTCTGAATTTCGGATGTGTTCAACTCACTTACTTTGAAGAAACAGTCAAATAATTATCTGTTAAAAGTTAATTAATATTGTTTAATAGTTCCATTATCTGATGCCTTTTGAAATTTCTTCCCAAATTCAGGTAAATAATATATTTTTCTTGAGTGCATGAACGGTCGCCGGAAAAAAAAAAAAAGAAATAACCCACTTAATAAAATCACTTTTGCTCAGAACGAATGTGATTTTGATAAGCAGCGAGTGCTGTTACATAAACTATAACTATTTTCAATTTCGTGAAAAAAAAAAAAAAAAAAAAAAAAAATGGGTGCAAGATTTACGTATTACGATTCTATAAAGAATAAAATAACTGTTTTTACATAAATTATACGAACTGTTTCAACTAGAGTAAAATATCGTTTCATTTTAAATATTTTTAATAACTTTATAAGAAGAGACGAAGCAGTCGATCTAACTATACTTAATCTTTCGTAAGTGAAAAGAGAAAATTTCGTGTCTTTGGATACAAATTTAGATAATCGAAAGTTCAAAAATGTTTCAGAAAAACTCAGTGGAAGAATGAAGGTGAGAGATTACAGATAATTCAGGCTTCCTCGTAGGTAACATAAATACTGGTCACTGATAGCCACAGGCTGACCAGATCAAAGAATATCATTCTTTGACCGGATGTCTTGGGGGTCAGCGCTAATCGTTTTCTGGGATACGGACAAATGCCCCACCGGACAAAATCCCCACGGACAAAATCCCCCCGGACAAAAGCCCCACCGGACAAAATCCCCACCGGACAAACTCCCCACCGGACAAAATCCCCACCGGACAAAAGCCCCATCGGACAAAATCCCCACCGGACAAAAACCCCACTAAAGCTCAAATATACATGGGGGGGGGGGGCTAAAGGGGACCACAATTCTTTTGGTTAACGTGGGTTTCGGTGACATTTAATCTTCTGTTATTCTTAATTTTACTATGTTTTTGTGGTCTACAAATCAAATGAGGTTATTTTCGAAAGTGCAAAATTATTAGTCGGCTCAAAAGGGGGGGGGGGGGGGACAAAAAATTTGAAATTAGCGTGAGATCGTTTAAAATTGGTACGTGTAGATTTTGGGGGCCTATAAATAGATGAGAATATTTTCGAAAATATAAATTTATTAGGAAGATATGAAAGGGGGGGGGGGGAGGGGGGAGCGAAGTTGTAAAAAATAGAATTGGAGCTAGCTCGTTCAAAATAGGTACATAAAGATTTTGGGGATCTACAGATCGAATGAGAATATTTTCGAGAGTGTAAAATTATTAAGAAGAGCGGGAAGGGACGGCGAAGGGGCAAAAAAGTAAAAATATCGTTAGACCGTTTAAAATTGGGGCATATAGGTTTTCGGAACCTACAAACAGGATGAGAATATTTTCGAAAGTCTAAAATTATTAGAAAGGTCGAATGTGTGTGTGTGGGGGGGGGGGGGGACGAAGGGGCAAAAAATAGAAATTGAGTTAGATCGTTCAAAATAGGAATATAACTGTTTTGGGGGTCTACAAATCGAATGAGAATATTTTAATATTGGAATATTTTATAATAATGAAAATAGCGTTGTACGCGTACAGACACGCTGACACACACACATACACACAGACAAAATTTGCTGAAATAATTTTCGGCTTTCATGGTGTGTGAAACGTGTATATTTATGCATGTATGAAAACGCATTCATAATACATATATACATATGTACATATAAGAGAAAGCATTAAACAGATTACTTTTTATGTCGAATATATAACGTGTAAACTGTACATGCACACCATATGATGTACTAAAAAAAATTCGTACAATACTGAAAATTAATATTAAGTAGTTTTCCCATTTATATACTTCACAGTGAATCAGAAGTACTACTTTCTTACACCCTGTTAGTCAATTAATTACGCTAATCATATCTTATTTCACAGATATTGCTATTGGTATTGGGAGTAAAGGCGAAAGATTGCGCTAAGGTCTTAGACCTTAAGGGGAGTGCCTTCCGTGGGGTCTTTCTAAGGGGTCCTAGCGCGCATTTACACAAGTTTTGGTGAAAACCACGAAAACACCGAACGGCTCGGTCGACGAGAGCGACCTGTGATCGAACTCGTAATCTTCCGTCTACCAGTTTACAGGACAAAACCTCTCGAGTGCTAGCGGTCCCTTATTTTACAGGAAAAATTATTTCGTATACATCAAATATATGTATATTAATTTTGTTACATCGTATTTAGTATAAAGGTACCAAATTGGGCTTTAAATATGTACCTCGCATAGAATATAAAAATCATTTTAATTAGTTTCTTTTTCGATAATTATTAGTAGGAAACATTTTTATATGATTTTTTTTTTTTTCTATTAAATCCAAACAGTAATATTATATATAATACAATATTGAATTATCTTAAATAATTCAATAATTTAAAAAAGTCTATTTTTAATAATTAAATTACGTATTATCAATTAAAATATTTTATTAAATGAACTTTAACATTAAAAAGAAAAAAAAAAAAAAAAAAAAAAAAAGAAAGAAAAAAGAAATATATATAAGCATTCTTTTTTCTTTTAAATCTTTTCTATTAAAAATATTTTACAATAAGATTCATAATTACAATCTGAAACTTTATTATTCAAGCAATCTCTCTCTCTTTTTTTTTTTTTTTTTTTTTTATTGAAATGTATATTTTTAATAATTAAATTAGTTTTTCAATTAGGTCTTTTAAATTAAATAATTTTAATTAGATTCTTATTTCTATGATGAATGATAGTAAAAAATCTTTTGATGTTTAAGAACATTTTGAAATAGTATTTTTAATTAAACGACCAAACAATAGTATTAAGCAATCTGAACTAATTGAATTATTAATATATATATATATATTTAATAATTAAATTAATTTTTAATTAAAATATATTGCTATAAATTATGTATATATATATAATCATTTATAGTAAAAAAATCGTTTTATATAAAAAAAAAAATAAAAATAAAAATAAAAAATAAAAAATTCGCGGTGATTGTGGTAGTGTTAAAGCCGGTGATAACTTGAGTGCCCTACACCCAAATTCTATATTCTTTGCTACACCTGCGTGAAATGCTCTCCGGGGTGGGAATAGGGGGCGGAAGCCTTAGCCTATACTTGCGAAAGTTTCGAAGAAAACCACGGGAAACTCTCAACGGCTTGGTCGTCGAACGCGACTTGGGATCGAACTTAACACTTCCATTCTACTAGCATCGATTACCGCTCGGATGTTTAAATAAACTTTTTAACTGAAAGTCCAAACAACAGTATTAAAAAATCTCACTTAACTGAAATCTTAAAAATTTTATTTTTAATTAATAAATTAGTTTTTTACTTAGAATATTTCATTAAATATTTTTATAACTAGGTTTTCCTAATAATCATTCATATATATATATATAATCTTTTATTATTAAAAGTATTTTAAAACAGTTTTTTTTTAATTAATATTAAAACCCAGAACAATAGTATTAAATAATATCGACTAATTTATTATATATATATATAATATGTATATTAGTTAAATTAGTTTTCTAAAATTTTTAGTTAATTTTTTAAAACTTATTTTTATTTATTTATTTTATTTTATTTTACTTTTTAATCATTCATAGAAAAAAAAATATATATTATTTTTTTTAAGAATAGGTTTTCCATTTAAAAGCTCAAATAGTTCTATTAAACAAATTAATTTAAGCATTAAAAATTTTCACTTTTAATAAATAAAGTTGTTTTTAATATATATTTTATTTTTTTATTTTTTGTGTATAATCTTTCACATAATATTATATATATATATATATATATATATACGCACAAAGTATTTTGACAGAAATTAAAAGCATCCATATACATTCATCTACACATACAACGAGTAGTAATGATGGCTAAATTTTAGCAGAAATTTAAAAGATCATAAAAAATTTAGAGATTGCCTAAAAGCTATTCGCTTACTCCCGCATCAGTTTACCTTCAACAAATGAGGGGGCATATTTATTAGGTCTTTGTATAAATTCGTGCGTTTTTTTTTTTTTTCTTCATTTCATAAAAATACATCAAATTAAATGACAATTTTTAATCAAAATACTCTCCATTACTTTCTACAATCTTTGACCACTTTTCAGGTAACAAATGTATACCACGGCGATAGAAGCTCCCGTCTTTGGAGGCAATAAAATGATCCGCGTCCGCACGAACTTTTGCAACGACCTAATAAATAAAAATGACAATAACAGACTTTCACAGTCCGACTTAATATTTTTTCTTACTGACAGCTTTTAAAAAAAGCAGTTAATCGATTAGGGAATCGATTAAAATATTAATTTAATTTATTTAATTAAAGTAGATGAACTCTTGATCGATTAGGGAACGGGGACGTGCTCTCTGGGACGATACCTCCCTTATCTTCAAATTGGGAAGGAATGAGCTACCAGGTGTAAGATGTGTTCGCAAATAGCACTGTTCGGAAGTAGCACATAACGAAAAGAAATCAACTTTTTTTTTTCTACTCCCCCCCCCCCCACCCCAAGGTGTCGACAACCTTCACTATCTTTCTTTAAAGTGTGAGTGTATACAAAGTTACATGGTAATCTGTAGAAGTTTTCAAAGCTTTTCTTTTCAGTCTGTCCCCTACCCTCCTCCCCAAATATGCATGTAACTCTGAAAGAATAAAATAAAATAAAATAAATAAATAAATAAATATACATACATACATACATACATATATATATATATATATATATATATATATATATATATATATATGAATAAAAAGGAGGAAAACTATGTGAAACAAGGGCAAAATCCAAGCAAATAAAACAGAAATAACAAGAAGGAGCAGAGACCGCCAAGGTTTAAGATGGGCGGAGCGGATTAAACCGCTTTGTTGGCCGTCCAACCTTTCCGAAATCCTTTTCAAGAAAAGGAAAGAAAAAAGTAGAAATGAACATAACTATATCTATATTTAATATATATATGCATATTAGAGTGAGTGATAATTAAAGAAAATTTCACTAAAATTTGTTTTTTTTTAAAAAAGGGGATTTTCTACTTTTTATAATCTGTAGAAATTTGATATAAAAACTGCATTTTTTCCCCTCTGTCTCCACCCCCCCCCTTTCCCCTTCTTTAGTTCCATTCTGATATATGTAATTCTAATTATACTATTCAAAATTCTAATGGATAATTAAACAAAGCTTCAAAAATTCTGTAAATGATTTTCGTCTGAAAAAAAAAAAATAAATTTGTGTTTTGCTTGGGCCTATAATACCGTGTCTGATAGATCATTTGAATGGACGAAACTTTTAAAATCAATGTATTTGCGAAACTGTTTCCCTTTCAACGAATTTTGGTATATCCAGAATTTTGAAACACCCTGTATAAATAAAACTAAATAATAATAAGAAGCAACAGAGGCCACCACCGCTTATGACGGGTAGAGAGATTTAAACAAGTATTACATGAACCCCTTTTTTTCCAAATCCTCTGCAAGACCATAAAAAGAAAATATAAGAAAAAATTTTGAAAAGTGAAGATTTTTATACTATTAAGAGAAAAAAATTATTATTTTATAATTATTGAATTGAAATCACATTTTTGTGAACTAAATAAATCATACATACTATATTTTAAAATATTACCTATTTTGTACAGCTATACTTAACATAATATACATATTACAGTGAAAACATTTCGTTGAAATTTGTAGGGAAAAAAAAAAAAAAAAAAACTCATATGTCCCTCCAGCCTTCCGTAATTTGTTGAAATTTGCTTTAAAAAAATACATTTTTTAATCCTAAACCCCTCCCTATCAGATATATGTAACTCTCAGTATATATTACTTAAAATTCTAATGATAATTAAACAAAGTTTCATTAATACCTTTAAAAAAATATTTTTTTTTCTTTTATCTTGCTATACTCATTGTGGTCCTCTTTAGCCCCCCTCCCCCCCTGTATATTTGAGCTTTAGTGGGGCTTTTGTCCGGTGGGGTTTTTGTCCGGAGGAGATTTTGTCCGGTGGGGCTTTTGTCCGGCGGGGATTTTGTCCGGTGGGGCTTTTGTCCGGTGGGGCTTTTGTCCGGCGGGGATTTTGTCCGTGGGGATTTTGTCCGTAGGGATTTTGTCCGGTGGGGCTTTTGTCCGGGACCCTCGTTTTCTAGCACCTACGACAGTTCAAGGCTAAACAGGACTTTTTCCCTGGAAGAGCGAACACGATATTTTTGTTCACTGATGTCCAGCCTTAAGAGGCCGTCGCAAGGTGCTCTGCCGCCCTCAGGCAAGCTTCAATTTGCCGCCCCTTTATACGCTGAAATTTTGCTTAGAAGAATTTTTATAACTTGAGATTTTCCGTCAGTCAAAAATTTTATAATGGTAACTCCATTTCCCCTTCTTAGTCACTAATACTTTGGTTTAACGAAATTAAGTGTACGTAAGACCGTAACAAAACAAAATGTTGAAAAAAATTTACAGTCTTCTTTTAGTTTTATTCTAACATTTTCAGCACTTCCCTCTCACTTTCGCGTGTTGCACTTTTTTAAAATCCGCAATTTTAAGTTGACTAATCAAACATTGCAAAAAAATGGATTTAACTTAAATTAATTTAGTCACACGAAACTTTACGCAGGTTCATAAAACAAATAGAAAACACATTGTCGAATCTAATGCAGGGTGACCAGAGGTCCTCATTTTTGAGGACTGTCCTCATTTTTAGATATCCTCCTCAATTTTCTAATGAGGACTACATTTGTCCTCATTTTCCGAGAATTGCCAACAATTTGTGTATTTTCATAAATTATATTTTCCTATCACCAATCTTCTATAATAATAAAAGAAAAAGTTTGTCTGTCTGTCTGTCTGTTCTTTATTTGTCCGATTGTTACGATTTCGATACCAAATGAAAGGGGCGTTTTTTCTGAATATAAGTGTGCAAGCGGCTTATCGGTTCAGCCCCTATTGAACGCAGAAGTACAAAAATTGACATACGGATGCTCAGGAGCCTTCCCGAGGGGCTCCTGAAAATGTAATTTAAAAATTTTAATTAGTTGTGGAGATATTAATTAAAATGTCCACTCATGTCTAATCTAAAAGCGATCTCAATGACTGAGAATTCACCGCCATTGCATAAAAAAAGATATTCTAACGGAGTTAAAAGCAGAAAAAGTGGAAAATAAATTAGAAATATTTGTCCGATTGTTACGATTTCGATAACAAATGAAAGGGGCATTTTTTCTGAATATAAGTGTGCAAGCGGCTTATCGGTACAACAATTAGATTTTCTAAAATTAACTAAAGTATGAATTTTTTGTGGCAACATCATTTCAAATGCCAGACAACCGTCTGCCATGAAAAAGGAAATGATTGTAACCGATCAAGATGTCACGTGTTTTATATTGGGGGGGGGGGGGAATTGCAATTTTCAATTTTTTTCAAATTTTCATTCACGTTTCATTTGAATTAATATTCGGCCTAGACAGCATATTATAAAGCTACTGTTCAATTTTCATGGGAATATGTGGATAAACAAAAAAATTAGATTAAATTTTGTTTTATATTTTGCAGTATTTCAAATTGAGATATGCCGTTGAAGTTTCGTAATATTTGGTTTTAACGCCCGATAATTCGATAGAATTATTAGGAAGGGCTTGAGGGAGAGGGGGGTGGGGGGCGACGGGGCAAAAAAAAAAAGTTACAGCGTTTGAAATTGGTGTTATTAGGTTTTAATGAAAGATAAATCGATTGCGGATATTTTCAAGTGTAAAATAATCAGAAGAGACGGAAAAGGGGGTGGGGGAAGGGGAAAAATGTATAAAAGGAACGGTTGTTTCGGAGAAAACCACGGAAAACCCAGAACGCCCTTATTCTTTTATATTTTGCAGAGTTTCGAATTCTGATACTCCTTTCACATTTCATACTATGGATTTTTAACAGTATTTAGCCCAGAATTACGCAAGCTTCGGAGAAAAACACAAAAAAGTCAGACATAAATCGTTTTATAATAGTTTTTATATCATTTTTGTATCTCAGCTTCTAATTAGCATAATTTCAAAAGTAATATGTCATTTTGAAACTTGAATTGAATTTCAAGAGTAGACGCCACAAATTTTTGTCACCTTCCATTAACCGACTAATAATGGAATGCGAGATTTCAAGTGATTTACACGTTTTAAGGTGTCCTGATTATGTTTTCTTTTCTATCTCAGCTACTATATTTAAAATAATTTCATAAGTAATACATCATTTTAAAGCTTTGTTGATTTGAAATTGAACAGTAAATTACAGAAATTTCTACCGCCAGATGGCGCTGTAATATTTTAAATTTTCAATATTTTGAATTCTAAATCTGATTAAATTTTTTTAATACATCATTCGAAAGATATTTTAAAGTACTTTTATATTATCGAATGACCCACATTAAATTTATCCAATAGAGGGCGCTAATCGCAGTTATTCGAGATTTCACCTGATTTATATGTTTTAAGGTGTCCTAAAGGGTGAAAAAAATTAGAAATTGAGTTAAACCGTTCAAAATTGGTATATATAGGTTTTAGGTGCCTACGAGTCGAATGAGGATATTTTCGAAAGTGTAAAATTAAGGAGGGACAGGAAGGGTGGTGAAGGAATACGCGCGCGCAGCGAGCGTATATATGAATTCATGCGCGCGCACGGGTCTACGCTAACGTAGGCAGAGGGGACCCGGTGTGAGTTATCACACGATCAGAAATGATTTTTTTTCCAATTCTTTTTCTTAAGAATAAAAGTTTATGAGTAATAACATGGAATTTTGAGAAATCATGAGGGTGGTGAAGGAATACGCGCGCACAGCGCTCATATATATGCATTCGTGCGTGCGCATCGCCCACGGGTCTACGCTGCCGAAGGCAGTGGGGACCCGGTGCGACATTTTTCCCGATCAGAGTTTTTTTTTTTTTTTTTTTTTTTTTTTTCCCACATGATAAAAATTAATGCAATTTTGAGAATTCATTAATCATTAGCCTGCTAGTCCTAAAATATTAATGGTTTTTATCTTTTAGTGTTGTATCTAGATTGTTGAAAATGCTCTTTAGACCTGGGAATTGAATGAAATTTTGTGAATAAAATATTATTATGCAGATAAAACTAATTATCTATTTTCATTTGTATATATAAACATGTAATGCTGAAATAGTATTCATTCTTCAATTTTAAATGTAATTTTTTATTATAACTGAAAATTTTGTGAATTTGAAAATTTCAAATCCATTTTATCTCTAAAACTAAATCTAATTTGGGTTAGGTTGTAGAGATTAAGGCCGATTGACAGCACTAGGGTCGTAGGCCTGACGAGGAGTGCCCTCGATGTGAGTCTTTCTAAGGGGTCCTAGCCCGTAGTTAAGCAAGTTTCTGAGAAAACCATGGAAAACTCCGAACGGCTAGATCGACGAGCGCAACCTGGTATTGAACTCGGCACTTCACATCTACCAACTTTGAGCGCAGATTCGCTCTGCTGCTGGTGGGCTAATATCCAATTTGTATAAATTTTAAGTATAGTTTTAATTAAATTAATGTGAAATCCCCTTCTTTTTTTTTTTTTTTTTTTTTTTTTTAGATTAAAATTTTAGTTTTTTTAGATAATTCATAAAAAAATCTGGAATGACTCCACTCGACTTTCCGAACATTAAATAATTAACAGTTGTATAAATAAATTAAAGTAAGACAAACGTGAAAATCTTAATTGGGTGTATGAATATATTTTTCCATGGTTTAATTTGTACTTACTATCATTTCAGCCCATAGATCATAATGATAAAGAATATTTCTTTGTGTTCCTTCCCTTTAAAAAATCTATAAGTGTTAAATTCACCAAAATCTATGCAGTTCGTGTGACTGTGACATATAGTATGAGTATAAATTTTCAGTTCTATCGGGTAAGGCATTTAGACACTATCGCACTTTAAAAATATTGGGCCCACTGACCATAGATAAAGAATTTTTCCTTGTGTCCCTATAAAAAGTCTTTAAGTACTAGATTCACGAAAATTTATACAGTTCGTGCGTTATGACTTATAACATGTGTAAAAATTTTCAGCTTAGCCGAATAAGGCGTTTGAGCGCTATCGCACTTTAAAAAAATTGTGGTCCATATGTCATAGTGATAAAGAATTACTTTATTTGTGTCTCTGTAAAAAAAGAACTCTAAGTCCTACATTCACTAAAATCAATAAGGTTCGTTCAATGGGGATTTACAAAGCGTTTAAGCGCTATCGTGTTCACTCACACACACACATCATCGTAAAAATGCTAAAAATGAACTCAGGGGACCGTAAAACGTGTATAAACACCAAAATCTCATAGTCAGATTTTTGACATGATTACAATACTTTCCTTACATAATATGTTAGGAAAGTAAAAATCGCTTAGTTTAAACTTAATAATTCCCTTAAAATGTTGTATCTCAAATTCAGTGTTTTATTTTTCTTTCGCACTCATGGATTCTAAATAATTTTGTCTCTTTCTTAAGGCCACCCATATAGAACTCCATATGCTACATATATCTCTTATTTCTGTTTAAATTAGCAATATCCGGTCAGTAATAGCTTTTTTGTTGCATACCGATAGGACTCGGTCCTAACGTACTCATCTGTAGTCTCCCAATTAAAGCTTTCTCAGAATGTATCTGTCTATAGTAGACTAGCCAGAATCGGACATCAGACCCATGCAAAGATAGTGTCTTATTCTAAGAGGAAAGCTTTGTGCTTTCACATTTCTCATACTGTCCTTTTCACACATCTTGTTCGATTTAGTGGGGAATTTTACTAGCAGCAGTTTTCTCAACCAATTTAGATTCTTTCGTGAGGAGGGGGTGTTTTTTCCCAATATATATTTTTGTAAATATATATATATATATATATATATTGAATCTTGCTTATTTTTTTATTTTTCTTACTCCGTTTTAATGATTGGAGTGCCGCCCTTAGACAACTGCCGCCCTCAGGCATTGCCTGAGTTGCTTAATGCCTAGCGACGGCCCTGAGAGGACTCTCCACTTACTGTGGCCCGAAACCAAAGCCCGTATATTTCTATAGGAAAATTTGCCCCATTCTAACTCGTTAACTATTACATATTTTTATATTCTGTTTTTACATTCAGAAAATGCACAACTAGTAAAAAAATTTTCGCTTTGAAAAAATTATTATTTTTTTTTTTAATTTTAATATTTCATTTTTAAGCTAAAAAATGCGAAATTTGCCTTGATTGTTTTCATAGCTCGTAAAAAATTAACAAATTATGATATCGAAAGGCTGAAAAGCGGAAAAATCTTCTAAATAATCAGGCTTGCTATTAATTCCTAAGAAAAAAGTTTAATTTTAAATGCGTATTAATAACAAAGGGGCAAAGTATGGATTTTTGCTAAAAATTTCACATTTTTTCCTCAAACTCCTCCCTAGAAGGATTCTCGCACAAGAAAAAGTAATTACTATTGATTGATGATCCTGACACGCCCTTGGATGAGTTCTTTCAAAAGGGGGAGATTTCTTATAGAAGAAACTGTACCACAAAACAGCATTTTATCTTTAGGGCTATAGAAGAAAGGGGCTAAAACATGGACACTAAAAATACGGAAGAGAATTGTATGGATAAAACATAGGAAGCACCGTTTCCTTATCTTTTCTTTTTTTTTTTTTTTTTCACAATTTCTCATTCAAAATTATTTGTACTTGATAAAATCTGTAGAATTTGAAATTTAATATAATAAAATAAGTTCTTTAATATATAAATTGGTGATAATTTTAATAATAGAAAACTACCCGAAATAATTTAATTTGTTATTATAATATTACAATAAAAAAGAATTACGCAATTGCACGGTTTAATGGTTTTAACAGAAATTTCGTTATTTGTTCCAATAGTAAAATTTTAAAGTTAATGCTTCTCTCTTACGCGGAAGAATTTAAATATTTTATATAGATAAATCTAGAAAGAAAATTGAAACTTCATTATGAATATCTAAGCATTTTAAAATAACTGATGCAATAGATAATTTATCATTAAATATACTATGTAATTTATTACAGAATAATTTATTTTTAAATATTGTTTTTGTATAAAAATAAATATAGATAGATAAATAAATAATAATAATAAATAAATAAATAAATTAAAATAGTTAAAATAAAAGAGAGAGAAGAAAAGAATTTATGAACATTATATTTTATTTAACATTCTGGATTTTATTGAATATGTCTTAATTTTTGTTCCCGAGAAGCACTGCTCTGAAAGCTAGTACACGGGAAGTGCCTTGTTCGAAGTAATGTAACGCTTAATGATCTCACCGTTCGAAGTTTTCCATGGTTTTATCCGAAATTCGCGTGAATATAAAACAGAGTTCTTTAGAAAGACCCACCACGAAGGGCATCTCACACAGGCCTAGTGTGGCCGCTGTGGACATCACAAAACATTCTTCTATATGTCCCTATACAAAAATTCACTCAATACAAATAATTTATTTATTAAATTGTTCCATGCTGATTGAAGAAGATTTGTTTGTTTTTTTTCTCTTAGAAGCGTAACACGAAATGTCCAAAAAAAGTTGATTGTATGCTCTACTAAAAATACCTTTATGAAATGTCTTAAAAATAAAATAATAATAATAATAATAATAATAATAATGACATTTAAAAAATCGATTTTTTTAATTAATCCATTTAATATTTATTTATTTATTTATTTATTTATTTTTTATTATTATAACAGGTGAATGGTTCAGTCGTTTCTTTTAAAGGCATTGATAATTTCTTTTGATAGATACCCGTATTGAAAATTTCCTCTCCCAGGAAGGGAAGGGGGGCATCACTTTTACGTGCTCAAATATTTTTTCCTTAGTTGGCTATTACTATCATAAATAGTTCTTTTTTAATTTCCTAATAATTTGTCAAAAATAATTCATAATTCTCATTGAGCAAGTTTATAGGAAATTTTGTCCTATATTGACATGTTTAAAAATTGGAAAAATCGGAATGTGCTTTCTTGTCAGCCAATATTTAAAACTAGTCCGCCTTCGTCCATATAACGGTCGAAATTTTAAAATAAACCTATTTTCAAATTTGCCATATTCTCCAAACAGTGACCAAATTTCATGATGAATAACAAATAATGGAAAAAAAGAAAGAAAGAAAAGAATAAAAGAAAAAGACTATTATTTAAAATTTCTTTTTATAATTAAAATAATAGAGTTTGAGTAATGGAATGAAGTTTGAAATGATTTATTTACGATAATTACTTTAGCGCAAATTTATCAAAGTCATCGCTAGTTTACCCCAAATTTCTTTCTTTCTTATTTTTTTGTTTATCAACCTAATTATAATCTGACACAAAAATTTCAATGTTTTCGTGACAGTATATATGTTTCAACAGGTGTATAAGAAAGTCCTGTGGTTCCGTCATGTCTAAAATTTGGAAACAACGGAATGAAGCGCAACCTGTTGGACATTTTTCTCAAAATTTAATAGACACTAATTTATGTCAAAGTGCAACTACATATCAATATGTATGAAATTCTGTGTAGTAGTTCTGAGATAAAATCCTGAATATTTCAAATGTGTAGTGAGTCGTGAAGATATATGACTGTTGAATCATACCAACGCTACCGAAGGCAGCGGGGACCCGAAACAATTGGGTAAAAGTATTTAAAAAATGCATTTTCATAGTGTTCTGAGCTATTCCAAAAGTTTCAGATGTCTAGCTAGTCGGGAAGTTATATGATTGCTGAATCATATAAATGCTACCGAAGGCAAAGGGGACCCGAAACAATTGTTTAAAAGTATTTTAAAAATGCACAATAAACACTCCATTAGATGTAATTTCAAATGATATAGTTTTCTAGTTCAGGGAAATTGATAGGCGTCTTGTATAAATAGCTCAATTTCAGATCACGCAAGTGCGTTTCTTTAAAAACGACTGTACGGATTAGTAGTGTAAAAAGGAGAGTTGAGCTGCAGGGTGGTGGGACGGTGGGATGATGTGGGTCAGGGTGTAGGGCGCCTCCACCCTAGACCCACCGTCCCACCACCCTGTCGCTCAACGTCTCCTTTTTACACTACTTAGTCATCATCTTGGACGAGGGGGTGTTGCCACCGGAAGAATAAAAAACTTTACGTTGCCACCGGAAGACTAGAAACTTTGAGTATCATCTTGGATGAGGTTTTGGTGGTGCCATCTATCGGGGAGAGAGGGAATTTTAAGGAGTTAGATTTATTTTCCTAAATTTCGGACTTAGTATTTTTTTTCACAATTTTGGGGACTTCAAAATTTTTTCGAATTTTTGCAGGAGGGTTAGATGACGTCACGATCTTTTGGGACTTAGCCTGAAAAGAGATACATACACAATTTGAGAAGTAAGTGAAAGAAAAATGTATAGAAAAAAGTTAGAAAGAGAATACAAAATTTAAGAAATGAGAGTTAGAAAGAATAAAGTTAGAAAAAAAAGAGAAGAAAGAGAAAGAGAAAGAAAGAGTTCACCTTGAGCGCCTGGGAGACTGCCCTCCCGAGGCCCTGCGGTGCCCCTTTTCGTTCCGTAGAACAAGGCGGGAGTTAGTTCCTTTAAAAAAAAATAAAAATAAAAAATAAATTAAAAAATATCAACCTGATGAACTCATCACATAGTTTTCTGGAGTTGTCTTCAAAGCATGGGTTCAGACAATCTTCATAGGTGCAGAAACAATTGATATATACAGGGTGCAGGAACAATCTTCATAGATGCAGAAACAATTGATATATACAGGATGCAGGAACAATCTTCATAGGTGCAGAAACAATTGATATATACAGGGTGCAGGAACAATCTTCATAGGTGCAGAAACAATTGATATATACAGGGTGCAGGAACAATCTTCATAGGTGCAGAAACAATTGATATATACAGGGTGCAGGAACAATTAAAAAATATATACAGGATGCAGGAACAATTTACATAGGTGCAGGAACAATTTAAAAATATATACAGGGTACAGACATTAAAATTTAGGTGTTGCCATTAGAAGAGTATAAATAATTTCCGGTGGGACTTAACATTTTTGATTGAATGAAACAATCAATTACTGAAGTTAATTAACATCAGTAACAATTTATGAGTATTTTAGAAACTTAGCATTTTTAGAGATTAAAAATATATTGCGTTAAGATAATAAATAAGGAATTTAAATAGGAGTTCATACTTTTAGTGTTGTCATTGTAAATTTATATTAGGAAATTTTTACAGAATTTATAGAAACAAGATGATTCTAATACTGCATTCTAATTGGTTAATGAATACACTTAGTATTTTAAAACTTGAAATTTAGAAAATTAGAAATTTTTACAGATTTAACTAGAAATTTTCGTATTTTGAGGATAAGTGTCATCAGTGGATTAACAAACAGATTTAAAAACAAAACAATAATAAATAATTTAAAATACACATTTTTCAATAATGAATGTCATACAATTATACGTATAATTAATTATTTTAAAACAAAAACGATACACATAAATTTAAAAACAATAATAAATAATTTAAAACACATATTTCTTTTTAAATAATGAATGTCATGTAATACGTATAATTACTTATTTTAAAACAAAAACGACTTTATGTTAACACTAAATAAGTTTCACTTTTAAAATTTCTTTAAGCTCTAACTTATAAATATTATTATTACAATCGTTAAAAATTGAACACTGAAACAAAGGTAGATGAATATAATGGATTTAACGAATGGTATAGACTTTGATCTTAATATCTGCGCATTACCATTCGGAGATTATAAATTGATTACAGAATTAAATAGAAATTTTCCTATGTATTTCAGGGAATTTGACAAAATAAAACGAAGGGTTGGTGAGTATTATATAATTAAAAACATTGAATGTGAATGGTATAGACTTTGATATTAAAATTTGGGTGTTGCCATTGGAAGAGTATAAATAATTTATATGTTATAAATTAAACTAAATACAATAAATTTTATATACAATAAAGTTATATACTAAAATTTATATAAATTAAACTAAATATAATAAAAATTATATAAATTAAACTTTATATTCTCACTAAATAAGTTTCACATTTATTTAAACTCTAACTTACATTCGTTAAAAATTGAACACATGCACTTTAAAAAATTACTATCATATAAATTAAAAGAAAAAAAAAAAAAATTACTATCATATAATAATATTAATCTAAAAAATTGCTTACAAAGACATACAGTAAAATTATAAATAAAGAAAAAAGAATTACTATTATATAATAACATTAATTAAAAAAAATTACTATTATATAATAATATTAATTAAAAAAAAATGCATACAAAGATATACAGTAAAGTTATAAATAAAAAATAAAATAAAAATAAAAATGACTATCATATAATAATATTAATTTAAAAAATACATACAATGTTTAAAATCAACAATTAAATTTTATATACATTATAATTAACTAAACTTTATGTTGTTACTATTAAATAAATTTATCCTAACACGAAATTTTTAAAACTTTACATAAATTTTATAAGCAAAAGGTTATAAGTACATGAGTATGTTATTTAAATTAAACATTATATTGATACTACACAAATATTATTTAACATTTATTCGAGTTTAACGCAGTAATATTATTTATACTATCTTAGTTGATTTAAATTAAACAGGTAAATACTTTTAAAATTGAAATAATAAAAATAAGTTCTCTTTTATAAAATAATTGATATAAACTATAATAATAAAAAGGATTCGTTAAATTTAAGAACTATCAGTTACTAAAAGTTATTTTGTATAAAACATTTCTATTTAAAAATTTGAAATAAATTGCATAAAAATTCAATGCATCATTTTAAATGAAAATAAACTGTTTCCTTATAAACAGATAATACGGAATATACCATGAGTCATAGTTATCACCTGCAACGGAAAACCCATACCCTTGATGAATCATGTGTAATATACGCTGAAGACTCGTGCCTTATACTAATCAACACTATCTCATATAAAGATTAAGTTAAAATACAGTGAATAATTAGGAAAATGCAATAATATTTTCACAAAGCATATCATACAACGAGTTTTAAACGACTATTTTTATATACAGTATAGTTATAAATTAAAAAAAAAAAAATACTATTATATAATAATATTAATTTTAAAAAAATTACTATTATATAATAATATTAATTAAAAAAATGCATACAAAGATATTCAGTAAAGTTATAAATTAAAAAAATGACTATCATATAATAATATTAATTTAAAACATGCATACAAAGATATACAGTAAAATTATAAATAAATAAAAAAAGAAAAAAAAATTACTATCATATAATAATATTAATCTAAAAAAATGCTTACAATGTTTAAAATCAACAATTAAATTTTATATACATTATAATTAACTAAACTTTATGCTGTTACTATTAAATTTATCCTAACACGAAAATTTTAAAACTTTACATAAATTTTGTAAGCAAAAAGTTATAAGTACATGAGTATGTTATTTAATTTAAACATTATATTGATACTACCCAAATATTACTTAACATTTAACATTTATTCGAGTTTAACGCAGTAATATAATTTATACTATCTTAGTTGATTTAAATAAGAAGTTATATATATATATATATATTGCAAAATTTAGTTTTACTCAGGTAATTTCTGAACATACACAAGTTAAATGAAAACTTTTGTAGGTTTTATTTAAGCAATAAATATTCGTTTGTGAAAGTAGTTTTATATGTTATGCAAAATTTAGTTTTAATTAAACAAAAAAGTTTATAGAGTAACAATAAGAAAAGTTTATAGTGTAACAATAAAAAAAAAAAAGTTTATAGTGTAACAATAAAAAATTCCTTATAAGTAAATACCAATAATAAAAAAATTTTAAATTGATTTATCTCTCTTCAATGAAACAATAAAAATTTTCTTATATAATTTTTGTAAAGTTTTAATAAAAGATATGTTTTAATAAAATTTTTATGATATAAACAAATAATTTTATTAGAGTATAGAGTAGAGATACACATTAAGTTAAATTATCAAATAGTAAAAATAAATTATGAAACTTACTTAAAAATTACTGAAGAAATTTCCCTCTAGCGAAATGCAACCTTCAGTCTTGTACACGAAAGCGAGAAACTGTTTTATCGCTAGACGATGACTCATAAAGATAAGAATGTTGAATCACACCTATTTGGCAGAAGACTTTTGGTGTTTGAGATCATTTATTTAAATAATGCAGTGAGAGTTGAACTTTACAATTAAAATATTGAACTGGTTTCAAAATTATGCTAAGAAAATAATGTGTTTAAAACAGGATTATTTTACAATAAGTCGCGCTTTTTATATTTAATAAACAAAGATTTAATAAAATGTAACTGTAATTTTTAATGAGAGGTTTAAAAATCACTTAATAGGATAAAATTAAAAACAGAAATCTTATTGTTTTAGTAATTATTTTCTCTAGTTATTAAACTAATTTAATAAACTATCTATAAATAATCAGATAGCAAGAGAGATTTTTGTATAATAACTATATATTATTTTAATATATGCATTACATCGCAAGGTAAAATTTTCAACTTATTTATACGGATTGAACTATAAGTAATAAAAATTACTCATTTGCATAACCGCTAAATTTTATAAGTTGGATATATGATTTAAAAATAAAATACTAAACAATATTCCTTGTGAGAGAATTTGGGTGACACTTTCACAGAAAGAAATTATCCTTTACAATAAGATTTGCTCGGAATGTCTAAGTGAAAATAACTTACCGTGAGGTCAGTGAGTCATGCAGTTGTATTGAAATTCATTGTTTTTAGCTAATGAGACAATTATTTTTACCAGCACATAAATGTAAATTTTTATATTATTCCTGTATATATAAAATTTTAAATAATTCATTAAATGTTAAACTTTGCATTTAATCGATTAAATAAATAAAGTTTTACTAAAATATAAGTGTAATTTTTAATGAAAAGGTTTGAAATCACTTTAACTTTATAAGAAAAAAAACTAAAAAGAGGTTTTAAAATCACTTAATAGGATAAAATTAAAAACAGAAATCTTATTGTTTTTAGTAATTATTTAAATTATATGCATGCAATACTTTCCATTGTGAAAATTTCACATTAGTTATACGGATTGCAATAAAAATTATTTATTTCATAACCGCTAAATTTTATAAGTTGGATATATGATTTAAAAATAAAATACTAAATAATAATCCTTGTGAGAGAATTTGGGTGACACTATCACAGAAAGAAATTATCCTTTACAATAAGATTTGCTCAGAATGTCTAAGTGAAAATAACTTACCGTGAATCATACTAGAATCATACAGTTGTATTGAAATTCATTGTTTTTAGTTAATGAAACTTCTAATGAGGCAATTATTTTTACTAGCACATAAATGTAAATTTTTATGTTATTCCTGTATAGATAAAATTTTAAATAATTCATTAAGGGTTAAACTTTGCATTTAATCGAATAAATAATGTTTTACTAAAATATAAGTGTAATTTTTTAATGAATGGTTGTGAAATCACTTTAACTTTATAAGAAAAAACTAAAAAGAGGTTTTAAAATTACTTAATAGGATAAAATTAAAAATCTTATTGTTGTTAGCAATTATTTTATCTAGTTATAAACTATATATTATATTAATATATGCCTTATAGTGAAGTCAGTTTTAGAGAAAAACCAAGAAAAATTCCAACGGGTTGGTTGATGAGTTGGAATATTCTATTATACTTAAAGAATCCAGGTACGGAAAAACCGAAATACAATACGCGGAAAAACAGGGGGGGGGGGATTTTCGGCTAAAACTCCAAAGCAGTGGACGGTAAACATAACACACGATAAAACAACCTACTCACACGACGGCCAAACTAAGAATGCAGGGAAACGTTGAGTTGTAACACCTTATCTACTAGAGATAAGAGAATTCCCGGAAAAGCTGAGTCACCCCTCGTTCGTTCATGTACAACATCTTATGAGAAAGTTCGTGAGGGATGACTCATCGGTGACGAGTTTGAATAATTTGCATAACCGTTAAATTGTATAAGTGAGAATCTTTTAATGTGAGTATTATAGTAATGATAAATTTATTTCATAATCGATAACTCATTTATACATAATCACACCTTATATAAAACAATACTATATTTAAAAGTTTTACTATACAATAAACATTCACATATGGATATTCATAAGGCTTAAGACCGATTAATAAAACGAGGGTCCTATAAGCGAAATGCATGAGAGTCTTTCTAAGGAATCCTAATCTGTATTTAAGCGAGTTTTAGAGAAAACCAAGAAAAATACCCATTCGATTAAGTCGATGAGTTGGATTCAAACCCAAAACTTTCCCGCTTTAATCATAGAATCGTTCACTAATTACAAGGTTAATGAGTCATGCAGTTGTATTGAAACTTATTGATTACAAGTATAAACTTATACCATTAAATATTTAACTGTTGGTTCTATAAGTGGATTGCTCTGTGTGCGAGTCTTCCTAACTTATAGTTAAGCGAGTTTTAGTGAAAACCAAGAAAAACTACAAACGGGTAGATTCTTAAGCTGAATTCGAACCTAGCATTAAACATAGAATCGTTTGATCTTCTAAAATCCTTGTAACGACATGTTTATGAACTTTATAAGAAAATGCTTAATAGGGTTTGCATGCGTTAGCTATATTAAACACTTAATTTTTTAACATACATTAAAGTTAGTGGATGAGTGTCAGGTAATTCATTTAAAACAAAAATATAATAAGGGTCGACTGAAACAAAGGGTTTGTAGGTTATAATTGTTGGATAAAACGTTATGCGTTTCGAAAACCCTTCATCAAGATTGGAACAACCGTTTCGAATGATACTCTCCCTTCATCAGATAGACTTAAACTTTTATTTTCTCAGAATGAAACAAAACGATAGATGATTTACACTTATTAAAACCCCAACTTATAAATTATTCGACTTTCATTAAAAATGCAAGTCGCATATACACTTTGAAACAATCAATAAATTTTATAGTATCACTATGCATTAAATAAGTTTCCCATTTAACATTCAAGATGAATTTATTTTTACATTAATTAAAAATTGAACACGTATTAATTTTTAAAATGACTATTTTTTAAAAAAGTTTTAAAACAGCTAATAAATTTGGCATATTATGAAAATTTTACATCACTCGATAAAATTTTATATAGGCAATAAAAGTTATACACATTATAAATATAAACTCATAAAGTAAATTTCACACTTAACATTTAAACTCTAGCCAAGCAATCTTAAAGCATTTTTTTTATCCCTTTATGCATAATCATAAACCTTTTGTTTCTATTGTAAAGTGAAGTATGACTCATGCTTTCGTTTCTATTGTAAAGTGAAGTATGACTCATGCTTTAATTAAAAGCTCTAATCAAAATTATAAGAAAATAAAGTTTAGGATACACCTATATATTATAGGTAAATTAATACAGCATAAATATTCATGTTTTTCAGTTAAGTAAAAAAGTTATATAATTAATTTTACAGAGTACTTAAAAAATAATGTATAATTAAGTTTAAGAATTTTTTTTTTCTATAGTATGTATATATAAATTTTTAGTTAGAAAGTTTTTATTAAAATACAATAACCGAAGTTTTGTACGATATTAACTTACAATGCACCTAAAACTTTAAATATATAGAAACAATTGTACAGTTGGTTTTGTCTGAAGCATATATAAATAATAAAATCTTATTGAATTTTGCTTTAAAACACCTTAAAGATTTTTGACACACATATTTTTATATTGTTTAAATAAAATTTTTTAAGTGAAACAATATTAATGTTATAAAATAATACACTCAGCATGACTCACCGAGTGTGCTATTACATAAAATTATTCCGCATACATGTAATAACATGTCTGATTTAACTATATACTGAATTGCCATTATTTCAGAAAAAGTTGGGACTTACCTTAAAACACGTCCTACTCCCTTGGCAGACTTGGGGGAAATGAATGATATGAGACTTTCTTATCCACCGAAATCCTAGTCACGTGATCATGACGTCATCCTCTCATCAGTGACGTCACCGATTTCTTATCAGCTACCACAACGCGCGGAAATGTCCTTCAGTACGCAGTGAAGAATAATCAAAGTCCACGGGACATTACACGAAACGATTCCAATGTCTTATACGGTAAATTGAAATATAACACGCGGAAAAAAGATCGACATATGCCGGAGAAACTATACATACTGCCCGATGAAAATAAGCCGCACGGCTAAAGAGATGCTAGCAGGATGAGAGTCAAACTGCAACTGAAATCTAACGATTTGATAAGGTCTATAAATCACCCGTGTTGATTAGACTGTTTTGAAGAATGGGTTTTCCCTCACTTAAGCAGAAGGGGTGAGTCATAGGTTTTACCCTCACCTAACCATCTATCGCAAAGATAACTCTTAATTAAGTTTCTTAATTAAAATTTTGCAAATTTTCTGTATGTCCTTCAAATATCTCTTAATTAAGTTTTCTAATTAAAATTATGTAAATTTTATGTAAATCT
Source organism: Salticus scenicus (assembly GCA_963930645.1). Lineage (NCBI taxonomy): Eukaryota > Metazoa > Arthropoda > Arachnida > Araneae > Salticidae > Salticus > Salticus scenicus. The sequence goes on along the minus strand of CAWVNO010001198.1, from coordinate 645,201 downwards.
TTCATGTTTGTCATATGCTCTCCTAGTTAAAGATTTAATAAACCTAACTTTTATACAACATAAATAAATTTAATAAGTATAACCTATTTGATGAGTCATCAATGGATGACTCATCCTAGACATGTCTGAACATGTCTGAACATGAATCTACTTGAACACTAACATTTTACTGAATAAGCGATAATTACTATTCAAATCAGAAAGTATACAATGTTGGAAATTAAGTAAACAACACTAGTTGATGAAAATTAAGTTTCTTATAAGTAAATAGATTTTGTACTTAATAATTAATTTTTATTCATAATGATTGAAAAAATAATCTTAAAAATTGTTCATTTCTTTATATAAAAATAACTTTTGATTTGAATAGTAATTATCTCTTATTCAGTAAAATGTTAGTGTTCAAGTAGATTCATGTTCAGACATGTTCAGACATGTCTAGGATGAGTCATCCATTGATGACTCATCAAATAGGTTATACATATTAAATTTATTTATGTTGTATAAAAGTCAGGTTTATTAAATCTTTAACTAGGAGAGCATATGACAAACATGAAAGATTTACATAAAATTTACATAATTTTAATTAGAAAACTTAATTAAGAGTTATTTGAAGGACATACAGAAAATTTGCATAATTTTAATAAAGAAACTTAATTAAGAGTTATCTTCGCGATAGATGGTTAGGTGAGGGTAAAACCTATGACTCACCCCTTCTGCTTAAGTGAGGGGAAAACCCATTCTTCAAAACAGTCTAATGAACACGGGTGATTTATAGACCTTATCAAATCGTTAGATTTCAGTTGCAGTTTGACTCTCATCCTGCTAGCATCTCTTTAGCCGTGCGGCTTATTTTCATCGGGCAGTATGTATAGTTTCTCCGGCATATGTCGATCTTTTTTCCGCGTGTTATATTTCAATTTAGCGTATAAGACAATGGAATCGTTTCGTGTAATGTCCCGTGGACTTTGATTATTCTTCACTGCGTACTGAAAGACATTTCCGCGCGTTGTGGTAGCTGATAAGAAATCGGTGACGTCACTGATGAGAGGATGACATCATGATCACGTGACTAGGATTTCGCTAGATAAGAATGTCTCATATCATTCATTTCCCCCAAGTCTGCCAAGGGAGTAGGACGTGTTTTAAGGTAAGTCCCAACTTTTTCTGAAATAATGGCAATTCAGTATATAGTTAAATCAGACATGTTATTACATGTATGCGGAATAATTTTATCTAATAGCCCACTCGGTGAGTCATGCTGAGTGTATTATTTTATAACATTAATATTGTTTCACTTAAAAAATTTTATTTAAACAATACAAAAATATGTGTGTCAAAAATCTTTACAGTGTTTTAAAGCAAAATTCAGTAAGATTTTATTATTTATATATGCTTCAGACAAAACCAACTGTACAATTGTTTCTATGTATTTAAAGTTTTAGGTGCATTGTAAGTTAATATCGTACAAAACTTCGGTTTTTGTATTTTAATAAAAACTTTCTAACTAAAAATTTATATATACATACTATAGAAAAAAAAAATTCTTAAACCTAATTATATATTATTTTTTAAGTACTCTGTAAAATTAATTATATAACTTTTTTACTTAACTGAAAAACATGAATATTTATGCTGTATTAATTTACCTATAATATATAGGTGTATCCTAAACTTTATTTTCTTATAATTTTGATTAGAGCTTTTAATTAAAGCATGAGTCATACTTCACTTTACAATAGAAACGAAAGCATGAGTCATACTTCACTTTACAATAGAAACAAAAGGTTTATGATTATGTATAAAGGATTAAAAAAATGCTTTAAGATTGCTTGGCTAGAGTTTAAATGTTAAGTGTGAAATTTACTTTATGAGTTTATATTTATAATGTGTATAACTTTTATTGCCTATATAAAATTTTATCGAGTGATGTAAAATTTTCATAATATGCCAAATTTATTAGCTGTTTTAAAACTTTTTAAAAAATAGTCATTTTAAAAATTAATACGCATTCAATTTTTAATTAATGTAAAAATAAATTCATCTTGAATGTTAAATGGGAAACTTATTTAATGCATAGTGATAATATAAAATTTATTGATTGTTTCAAAGTGTATATGCGACTTGCATTTTTAATGAAAGTCGAATAATTTATAAGTTGGGGTTTCAATAAGTGTAAATCATCTATCGTTTTGTTTCATTCTGAGAAAATAAAAGTTTAAGTCTATCTGATGAAGGGAGAGTATCATTCGAAACGGTTGTTCCAATCTTGATGAAGGGTTTTCGAAACACATAATGTTTTATCCAATAATTATAACCTACAAACCCTTTGTGTCAGTCGACCCTTATTACATTTTTGTTTTAAATGAATTACCTGACACTCATCCACTAACCTTAATGTATGTTAAAAAATTAAGTGTTTAATATAGCTAACGCATGCAAACCCTATTAAGCATTTTCTTATAAAGTTCATAAACATGTTGTTACAAGGATTTTAGAAGATCAAACGATTCTATGTTTAATGCTAGGTTCGAATTCAGCTTAAGAATCTACCCGTTTGTAGTTTTTCTTGGTTTTCACTAAAACTCGCTTAACTATAAGTTAGGAAGACTCGCACACAGAGCAATCCACTTATAGAACCAACAGTTAAATATTTAATGGTATAAGTTTATACTTGTAATCAATAAGTTTCAATACAACTGCATGACTCATTAACCTTGTAATTAGTGAACGATTCTATGATTAAAGCGGGAAAGTTTTGGGTTTGAATCCAACTCATCGATTTAATCGAATGGGTATTTTTCTTGGTTTTCTCTAAAACTCGCTTAAATACAGATTAGGATTCCTTAGAAAGACTCTCATGCATTTCGCTTATAGGACCCTCGTTTTATTAATCGGTCTTAAGCCTTATGAATATCCATATGTGAATGTTTATTGTATAGTAAAACTTTTAAATATAGTATTGTTTTATATAAGGTGTGAACCTGATTATGTATAAATGAGTTATCGATTATGAAATAAATTTATCATTACTATAATACTCACATTAAAAGATTCTCACTTATACAATTTAACGGTTATGCAAATTATTCAAACTCGTCACCGATGAGTCATCCCTCACGAACTTTCTCATAAGATGTACATGAACGAACGAGGGGTGACTCAGCTTTTCCGGGAATTCTCTTATCTCTAGTAGATAAGGTGTTACAACTCAACGTTTCCCTGCATTCTTATTCTGGCCGTCGTGTGAATAGGTTGTTTTAACGTGTGTTATGTTTACCGTCCACTGCTTTGGAGTTTTAGCCGAAAATCCCCCCCTGTTTTTCCGCATATTGTATTTCGGTTTTTCCGTACCTAGATTCTTTAAGTATAATAGAATATTCCAACTCATCAACCAACCCGTTGGAATTTTTCTTGGTTTTTCTCTAAAACTGACTTAACTATAAGGCATATATTAATATAATATATAGTTTATAACTAGATAAAATAATTGCTAAAAACAATAAGATTTTTAATTTTATCCTATTAAGTAATTTTAAAACCTCTTTTTAGTTTTTTCTTATAAAGTTAAAGTGATTTCACAACCATTCATTAAAAAATTACACTTATATTTTAGTAAAACTTTATTTATTCGATTAAATGCAAAGTTTAACCCTTAATGAATTATTTAAAATTTTATCTATACAGGAATAACATAAAAATTTACATTTATGTGCTAGTAAAAATAATTGTCTCATTAGAAGTTTCATTAACTAAAAACAATGAATTTCAATACAACTGCATGATTCTAGTATGATTCACGGTAAGTTATTTTCACTTAGACATTCTGAGCAAATGTTATTGTAAAGGATAATTTCTTTCTGTGATAGTGTCACCCAAATTCTCTCACAAGGATTATTGTTTAGTATTTTATTTTTAAATCATATATCCAACTTATAAAATTTAGCGGTTATGAAATAAGTAATTTTTATTGCAATCCGTATAAGTAATGTGAAATTTTCACAATGGAAAGTATTGCATGCATATAATTTAAATAATTACTAAAAACAATAAGATTTCTGTTTTTAATTTTATCCTATTAAGTGATTTTAAAACCTCTTTTTAGTTTTTTTCTTATAAAGTTAAAGTGATTTCAAACCTTTTCATTAAAAATTACACTTATATTTTAGTAAAACTTTATTTATTTAATCGATTAAATGCAAAGTTTAACATTTAATGAATTATTTAAAATTTTATATATACAGGAATAATATAAAAATTTACATTTATGTGCTAGTAAAAATAATTGTCTCAATAGCTAAAAACAATGAATTTCAATACAACTGCATGACTCACTGACCTCACGGTAAGTTATTTTCACTTAGACATTCCGAGCAAATCTTATTGTAAAGGATAATTTCTTTCTGTGAAAGTGTCACCCAAATTCTCTCACAAGGATTATTGTTTAGTATTTTATTTTTAAATCATATATCCAACTTATAAAATTTAGCGGTTATGCAAATGAGTAATTTTTATTACTTATAGTTCAATCCGCATAAATAAGTTGAAAATTTTACCTTGCGATGTAATGCATATATTAAAATAATATATAGTTATTATACAAAAATCTCTCTTGCTATCTGATTATTTATAGATAGTTTATTAAATTAGTTTAACAACTAGAGAAAATAATTACTAAAACAATAAGATTTCTGTTTTTAATTTTATCCTATTAAGTGATTTTTAAACCTTTCATTAAAAATTACAGTTACATTTTATTAAATCTTTGTTTCTTAAATATAAAAAGCGCGACTTATTGTAAAATAATCCTGTTTTAAACACATTATTTTCTTAGCATAATTTTGAAACCACAGTTTAATATTTTAATTGTAAAGTTCAACTCTCACTGCATTATTTAAATAAATGATCTCAAACACCAAAAGTCTTCTACCAAATAGGTGTGATTCAACATTCTTATCTTTATGAGTCATCGTCTAGCGATAAAACAGTTTCTCGCATTCGTGTACAAGACTGAAGGTTGCATTTCGCTAGAGGGAAATTTCTTCAGTAATTTTTAAGTAAGTTTCATAATTTATTTTTACTATTTTATAATTTAACTTAATGTGTATCTCTACTCTATACTCTAATAAAATTATTTGTTTATATCATAAAAATTTTATTAAAACATAACTTTTATTAAAACTTTACAAAAATTATATAAGAAAATTTTTATTGTTTCATTGAAGAGAGATAAATCAATTTAATTTTTTTTTTTTATTGGTATTTACTTATAAGGAATTTTTTATTGTTACACTATAAACTTTTTTTTTTTTTTTTTTATTGTTACACTATAAACTTTTCTTATTGTTACACTATAAACTTTTTTTTTTTTTTTTTTATTGTTACACTATAAACTTTTCTTATTGTTACACTATAAACTTTTTTGTTTAATTAAAACTAAATTTTGCATAACATATAAAACTACTTTCACAAACGAATATTTATTGCTTAAATAGTAAAACCTACAAAAGTTTTCATTTAACTTGTGTATGTTCAGAAATTACCTGAGTACAACTAAATTTTGCAATATATATATATATATATATATATATATATAACTTCTTATTTAAATCAACTAAGATAGTATAAATTATATTACTGCGTTAAACTCGAATAAATGTTAAATGTTAAGTAATATTTGGGTAGTATCAATATAATGTTTAAATTAAATAACATACTCATGTACTTATAACTTTTTGCTTACAAAATTTATGCAAAGTTTTAAAATTTTCGTGTTAGGATAAATTTAATAGTAACAGCATAAAGTTTAGTTAATTATAATGTATATAAAATTTAATTGTTGATTTTAAACATTGTAAGCATTTTTTTAGATTAATATTATTATATGATAGTAATTTTTTCTTTCTTTTTTTATTTATTTATAATTTTACTGTATATCTTTGTATGCATGTTTTAAATTAATATTATTATATGATAGTCATTTTTTTAATTTATAACTTTACTGAATATCTTTGTATGCATTTTTTTAATTAATATTATTATATAATAGTAATTTTTTTAAAATTAATATTATTATATAATAGTAATTTTTTTTTTAATTTATAAATTTACTGTATATAAAAATAGTCGTTTAAAACTCGTTGTATGATATGCTTTGTGAAAATATTATTGCATTTTCCTAATTATTCACTGTATTTTAACTTAATCTTTATATGAGATAGTGTTGATTATTATTAGGCACGAGTCTTCAGCTTATTTTACACATGATTCATCAAGGGTATGGGTTTTCCGTTGCAGGTGATAACTATGACTCATGGTATATTCCGTATTATCTGTTTTTAAGGAAACAGTTTATTTTCATTTAAAATGATGCATTGAATTTTTATGCAATTTATTTCAAATTTTTAAATAGAAATGTTTTATACAAAATAACTTTTAGTAACTGATAGTTTTTAAATATAACGAATCCTTTTTATTATTATAGTTTACATCAATTATTTTATAAAAAAGAACTTATTTTTATTATTTCAAGTTTAAAAGTATTTACCTGTTTAATTTAAATCAACTAAGATAGTATAAATAATATTACTGCGTTAAACTCGAATAAATGTTAAATAATATTTGTGTAGTATCAATATAATGTTTAATTTAAATAACATACTCATGTACTTATAACCTTTTGCTTATAAAATTTATGTAAAGTTTAAAAATTTCGTGTTAGGATAAATTTATTTAATAGTAACAACATAAAGTTTAGTTAGTTATAATGTATATAAAATTTAATTGTTGATTTTAAACATTGTATGTATTTTTTAAATTAATATTATTATATGATAGTCATTTTTATTTTTATTTTATTTTTTATTTCTAACTTTACTGTATATCTTTGTATGCATTTTTTTTAATTAATATTATTATATAATAGTAATTTTTTTTAATTAATGTTATTATATAATGGTAATTCTTTTTTCTTTATTTATAATTTTACTGTATGTCTTTGTAAGCAATTTTTTAGATTAATATTATTACATGATAGTATTTTTTTTTTTTTTTTTTTTTTTATTTATATGATAGTAATTTTTTAAAGTGCATGTGTTCCATTTTTAACTAATGTAAGTTAGAGTTTAAATAAATGTGAAAATTATTTAGTGAGCATATAAAGTTTAATTTATATAATTTTTATTATATTTAGTTTAATTTATATAAATTTTAGTATATAACTTTATTGTATATAAAATTTATTGTATTTAGTTTAATTTATAACATATAAATTATTTATACTATTCCAATGGCATTACCCAAATTTTAATATCAAAGTCTATACCATTCACATTCAATGTTTTTAATTATATAATACTCACCAACCCTTCGTTTTATTTTGTCAAATTCTCTGAAATACATAGGAAAATTTCTATTTAATTCTGTAATCAATTTATAATCTCCGAATGGTAATGCGCAGATATTAAGATCAAAGTCTATACCATTCGTTAAATTCATTATATTCATCTACCTTTGTTTCAGCGTTCAATTTTTAACGATTGTAATAATAGTATTTATAAGTTAGAGCTTAAAGAAATTTTAAAAGTGAAACTTATTTAGTGTTAACATAAAGTCGTTTTTGTTTTAAAATAACTAATTATACGTATTACATGACATTCATTATTTAAAAAGAAATATGTGTTTTAAATTATTTATTATTGTTTTTAAATTTATGTGTATCGTTTTTGTTTTAAAATAATTAATTATACGTATAATTGTATGACATTCATTATTGAAAAATGTGTATTTTAAATTATTTATTATTGTTTTGTTTTTAAATCTGTGTGTTAATCCACTGATGACACTTATCCTCAAAATACGAAAATTTCTAGTTAAATCTGTAAAAATTTCTAATTTTCTAAATTTCAAGTTTTAAAATACTAAGTGTATTCATTAACCAATTAGAATGCAGTATTAGAATCATCTTGTTTCTATAAATTCTGTAAAAATTTCCTAATATAAATTTACAATGACAACACTAAAAGTATGAACTCCTATTTAAATTCCTTATTTATTATCTTAACGCAATATATTTTTAATCTCTAAAAATGCTAAGTTTCTAAAATACTCATAAATTGTTACTGATGTTAATTAACTTCAGTAATTAATTGTTTCATTCAGTCAAAAATGTTAAGTCCCACCGGAAATTATTTATACTCTTCTAATGGCAACACTTAAATTTTAATGTCTGTACCCTGTATATATTTTTAAATTGTTCCTGCACCTATGTAAATTGTTCCTGCATCCTGTATATATTTTTTAATTGTTCCTGCACCCTGTATATATCAATTGTTTCTGCACCTATGAAGATTGTTCCTGCACCCTGTATATATCAATTGTTTCTGCACCTATGAAGATTGTTCCTGCACCCTGTATATATCAATTGTTTCTGCACCTATGAAGATTGTTCCTGCATCCTGTATATATCAATTGTTTCTGCATCTATGAAGATTGTTCCTGCACCCTGTATATATCAATTGTTTCTGCACCTATGAAGATTGTCTGAACCCATGCTTTGAAGACAACTCCAGAAAACTATGTGATGAGTTCATCAGGTTGATATTTTTTAATTTATTTTTTATTTTTATTTTTTTTAAAGGAACTAACTCCCGCCTTGTTCTACGGAGCGAAAAGGGGCACCGCAGGGCCTCGGGAGGGCAGTCTCCCAGGCGCTCAAGGTGAAATCTTTCTTTCTCTTTCTCTTCCTTCTCTTTTTTTTTTCTAACTTTATTCTAACTCTCATTTCTTAAATTTTGTATTCTCTTTCTAACTTTTTTCTATACATTTTTCTTTCACTTACTTCTCAAATTGTGTATGTATCTCTTTTCAGGCTAAGTCCCAAAAGATCGTGACGTCATCTAACCCTCCTGCAAAAATTCGAAAAAATTTTGAAGTCCCCAAAATTGTGAAAAAAAATACTAAGTCCGAAATTTAGGAAAATAAATCTAACTCCTTAAAATTCCCCTTCTCCCCGATAGATGGCACCACCAAACCTCATCGAAGATGATACTCAAAGTTTCTAGTCTTCCGGTGGCAACGTAAAGTTTTTTATTCTTCCGGTGGCAACACCCCCTCGTCCAAAATGATGACTAAGTAGTGTAAAAAGGAGGCGTTGAGCGACAGGGTGGTGGGACGGTGGGTCTAGGGTGGAGGCGCCCTCCACCCTGACCCACATCATCCCACCGTCCCACCACCCTGCAGCTCAACTCTCCTTTTTACACTACTCGGATTATTTTCAAACTCGCCATTTTAACACCTTTTTAAATATTCTTTTGTGTGTAATTATTTTTTCCTGGTCAATAATTGAGTATGCCAAGTTTTGGTAAATGTTGGTATCTCAAAAACGGCTCTAACGATTTTTTTTTTTTGAAAATCAATACATAAATCGATTTTAGATACCCTTTTTTATGCATTATGTTGTTATTGCAGGAAAATTAACAGTCATTCTGATTTGATAGCTCAGTTTTAGATCTCATAAATTGGTGTTTAAAAAAAAATAACTGTCATCTTTTTTTTTTTTTTTTACTTAAAATGAATCAGATTATTATTGTGAAATAATAATAATAATGAAGTAAATTAAATCATGTATCTTTTATACATTAAGAAACACTTTCCATTATTACTGGATATACAATTTGCAGATTTTTATGCAAGAATGTGTAATGTGTGGAGTAAACGGTAGATTTAAATAAATGTGGTGTTAGCGAATTTGTTTGATTTTCGATACATTTGGGTATGCTTTCGAAGCTAATAAATAGCAATAATAACAAATAAACAAACAGTCGTGCGGAATTCACATGCAAAGAATGCCCCCGAAATCAGTAAATATTCATGAAACGAGATTCGTCTTTTTTCTTTTACTTTACCGAATCCGATTCTGACACAGTAAACGTTGCTAACAAACGCAACAATGTTACGACATGTCTTTATGTAGAAGAATAGACCTAGGAAAAAAAAAAAAAAAAGAAAAAAGTTACAGCACCCCAAATTAAATTATTTAATTTCTGTTTTGTTCAGGACTATCGTATTTTCTACGAAAAAAGACAGGAGCTTTGGATTCTTTTCTTCTTCTTCTTTTTTTTTTTTTTTTCCTCTCTCCACTAACCGTTACTAAGAAACACAAAATTGTCACGACGTGTATTTATATAGAAGAATAGACTTGGAAAGAAAAAAAAAAGTTACCCTAAATTAAATTAATTTATATTTTACTCAAAACTCTATTGTACTTTCTAATCTAAGAAATATACATAAGCTTTGGTTTCTTTCTTTTGGTCTTTTTTTTTTTTTTTTTCCTCTACTACGGATAAAATTTGCTTTCTTTTGTGACAACAGCAACAAAATAAATCATGGAAAATTATCCATTTTTATTTGAATAATGATTTTTTTTTTTTTCTTTCAGTAATGAAATGTAATTTAAATTTAATTATTTATGAAAATTTTAAATTTAAATATACTAGTATTTTAAATAAACTTATCCCAGATTCATCAAAATCATTGCTAGTTTCTTTGTTGACGTATATAATACCTAATACTCCAAATATATTGCTTTTTTTTCTTTTAATTTACAGAATCCAATCTCAATACAGTTACCGTTGCTAAGAAACGCAACATTGTTACAACATGTCTTTATACAGAAGAATAGACTTAGAAAGATAAAAAAAGTTACATCACCCTAAATTAAATTAATTTGAATTTTACTCAGAACTCTATTGTACTTTGTAATAAATAGACAGAAGCTTCAATTTCATTCTTTCTGTCTTTTTTTTTTTTTTTTCTGTCCGCTACGGATAAAATTGGCTTTCTTTTGTGACGACAGTGACGAAAGAAATCCTGGAAAATTATCTATTTTTATTTTAATAATGAATTTCTTTTTATAATTTCACGAATAAAATGTAATTTAAATTTAATTATTTCTGAAAATTATTAAATTTAAATGTACTAGTATTTTAAATAGACCTATACGAAATTCATCAAAATCATCGTTAAATTCTTTGTTCACGTATATAATAACTAAATACTCCAAATATATTGCTTTTTTTTTCTTTTAATTTACAGAATCCAACCTTAATACAGTGACCGTTGCTAAGAAACGCAACATTGTTACGTCAATCCATTATGTTAATCCATTGTAACAATAAGACTTAATCCCTTGAAACAATATGCTATGAGCGCTATTTCTGCCGTATTTTAGACAACTAATTTTTTTATGGTTATATATATTTCCCATTAAACATATTTTTATTTATTTATTTAAATATTAATTTAAATTTTTCAAATATTTCTGTTCGACAGCGTGCAAGTGCAGTAACACACAGAGGCTCATTTGTTTGTATGATAAATTAGCATAGTGATTATTATATAAAAAAATAAATAAATAGGTAAACATTATCGTGTTACACAACTTTATTATGTCGCTCCATTGGCGGCTTTTGAATTTTTGTCGCCATATTAGCGATGTATTTTTTTTTTTTTTTTTTTTTTTTTTTGTATGAAAAGGGGAAGAATATTTTGATAATAATTTTATCAGACTTTTTTTTGTTTATACGTAAGAATCCTTTATATTCTGCTTATATTTTTAATGGTTTTTAGGTTTAAAATAGTGCTTGTTGAAATAAATTTCCTATCTTTGAAACTGCATTTGTTCTGTAAATTTTGTGTAAAAATAAATCATTTATGTTTTTATATATTTGATGCGCTACTTATATTAAAATGGCTGTTGCTATATTAAACTTCTTGTCGAAAAACATTCGGTGTACTTCCACACCAAAATTTAAAAAATCGCCCAGCAGGATCTGTTAATGAAACTGATAAAATAAAAATATGGTTCATAGAGTTTAAATAATCTATTTAAAAAAACTTTTAAAACTCAAATTATTAATGTATCGTATCACATACATAGATATAGTAATAATATATAGATTGATCATTGGTGAGAAAAAAGTGATTCCTTTTCACTCGGGAAAAGACGGCGATTTTACCAAAATATGGCAGTCTTTCCCCGAGTGAATACACACGGGAATACACACGAATGTTTTAGCAAATAAAATTCATGAATAATTTATTTACTAAAGGTGAATGAAAAGCTCCAGATATAGTTTCAAATTCATTCTTCTTTTCCTCCTTTTTTCCTTCAATACCAGTTACTGGCTGATTCCAAAGCTTTTTTTTCGGCATCAAAAATATTTGCACGATAATATGGGGATGATACATCTATATATATTATTATATCTATGATCACATAAATCTTTTCAAAGTTAGAATAAAACTTAATTTGAAAAAAAAATAATAATAATAACTTTTGTTTATTAACCAAAATAATTGATGAAATTTGAAATGCAAGTTGGTCTTGCGGGGTACAGGCTGTATATTATATTTTTGTGTTTATGAGAGAAAATTTAAAAGAATTTGAAAACTGCAATTTTTAATCCCACTTAAAAATCACGTGACTTAATGTGAAGCAGATTTTTCTTTTTTTTTCTCCTAACGGTTTCCATACAAACTTCTGCTGTTGCCACCTAAAATTCATACATTAGTTAATTTTAAAAAATCTAATTGTCCGATTGATAAGCTGTTTAATGCATCGGATTTTCAAAAATTTTCGCTTTCATTTGTTATCTTATTTGTAACGATGCGACTGATATTTCTAATTTATTTTCTAATCTTTCTGATTTATTTTCCTCATTCTAAATAAATGTACTTTTATTATTATTATTATTATTATTATTATTATTATTTTGTCGGAAAAAAAATTGGCAACAATTAAATTATGGATAAAATTTTAAAATTTAAATGGCTTATTTATCAGAAATTAGAAGGTTATTATTTTCACATTTTAATTAATTAAGAAAAAACTAATCATCCGATTGATAAACTGTTTAATGCATCGCATTTACAAAAATTTCCCCTTTCATTTGGTATCTTATTTGTAACGATGCGACTGATATTTCTTATTTATTTTCTAATCTTTCTGATTTATTTTCCTCATTTTAAATAAATGTACGTTTTTTTTTTTTTTTTTTTTTTTATTATTATTATTATTATTATTATTATTATTTTGTCGAAAACAAAATTGGCAACAATTAAATTATGCAAGTGCAGTAACACACAGAGGCTCATTTGTTTGTATGATAAATTAGCATAGTGATTATTATATAAAAAAATAAATAAATAGGTAAACATTATCGTGTTACACAACTTTATTATGTCGCTCCATTGGCGGCTTTTGAATTTTTGTCGCCATATTAGCGATGTATTTCTTTTTTTTTTTTTTTTTTTTTGTATGAAAAGGGGAAGAATATTTTGATAATAATTTTATCAGACTTTTTTTTGTTTATACGTAAGAATCCTTTATATTCTGCTTATATTTTTAATGGTTTTTAGGTTTAAAATAGTGCTTGTTGAAATAAATTTCCTATCTTTGAAACTGCATTTGTTCTGTAAATTTTGTGTAAAAATAAATCATTTATGTTTTTATATATTTGATGCGCTACTTATATTAAAATGGCTGTTGCTATATTAAACTTCTTGTCGAAAAACGTTCGGTGTACTTCCACACCAAAATTTAAAAAATCGCCCAGCAGGATCTGTTAATGAAACTGATAAAATAAAAATATGGTTCATAGAGTTTAAATAATCTATTTAAAAAAACTTTTAAAACTCAAATTATTAATGTATCGTATCACATATATAGATATAGTAGTAATATATAGATTGATCATTGGTGAGAAAAAAGTGATTCCTTTTCACTCGGGAAAAGACGGCGATTTTACCAAAATATGGCAGTCTTTCCCCGAGTGAATACACACGGGAATACACACGAATGTTTTAGCAAATAAATTTCATGAATAATTTATTTACTAAAGGTGAATGAAAAGCTCCAGATATAGTTTCAAATTCATTCTTCTTTTCCTCCTTTTTTCCTTCAATACCAGTTACTGGCTGATTCCAAAGCTTTTTTTTCGGCATCAAAAATATTTGCACGATAATATGGGGATGATACATCTATATATATTATTATATCTATGATCACATAAATCTTTTCAAAGTTAGAATAAAACTTTATTTGAAAAAAAAATAATAATAATAACTTTTGTTTATTAACCAAAATAATTGATGAAATTTGAAATGCAAGTTGGTCTTGCGGGGTACAGGCTGTATATTATATTTTTGTGTTTATGAGAGAAAATTTAAAAGAATTTGAAAACTGCAATTTTTAATCCCACTTAAAAATCACGTGACTTAATGTGAAGCAGATTTTTCTTTTTTTTTCTCCTAACGGTTTCCATACAAACTTCTGCTGTTGCCACCTAAAATTCATACATTAGTTAATTTTAAAAAATCTAATTGTCCGATTGATAAGCTGTTTAATGCATCGGATTTTCAAAAATTTTCGCTTTCATTTGTTATCTTATTTGTAACGATGCGACTGATACTTCTAATTTATTTTCTAATCTTTCTGATTTATTTTCCTCATTCTAAATAAATGTACTTTTATTATTATTATTATTATTATTATTATTATTATTATTATTATTTTGTCGGAAAAAAAATTGGCAACAATTAAATTATGGATAAAATTTTAAAATTTAAATGGCTTATTTATCAGAAATTAGAAGGTTATTATTTTCACATTTTAATTAATTAAGAAAAAACTAATCATCCGATTGATAAACTGTTTAATGCATCGCATTTACAAAAATTTCCCCTTTCATTTGGTATCTTATTTGTAACGATGCGACTGATATTTCTTATTTATTTTCTAATCTTTCTGATTTATTTTCCTCATTTTAAATAAATGTACGTTTTTTTTTTTTTTTTTTTTTTTTTTTATTATTATTATTATTATTATTATTATTTTGTCGAAAACAAAATTGGCAACAATTAAATTATGGATAAAATGTTAAAACTTAAATGGCTTATTTATCAGAAATTAGAAGATTATTATTTTCACATTTTAATTAATTAAGAAAAAACTAATCAAAAATTCGAAAATCTGACTTCGATGTGCACAATGACCCTTCGGGGGGGCACCTTTGTGTTAAATCTCGTGACTGTCCGAGCTACCGTTTTCTAGAACAGTGAAATATACAAATATTGCTCATTTAATAGCATAAGATATAAGAAGGAAAGAGTGGGGGGGGGGGGGGGGAGAAAAAGAAAAGAAACAGTTTAAATAAACTTAATAACATTTATTTAAAAAAAGAAAGAAAAAAAGAAAGAATTTAAATAAACTTCATAACATTATTACAAAGAAAGAAAAAAAAAAAAAGAAGAATGAGAAAAAAAGAAGTCAATTTACATCTCTAGTAGACACAAATTGCTGTACAAAGCAGAATTTAATTTAGGATGACGGAATAATTTTAGTCTATTTTTCTTTAAAAAGATGTGGTAATTTGTCTTGCGTTTCTTATCAACGGTTATTATATTCATTTTAAAAAACATATTTCGCATTTTTTCGTTCAATTTTGTTTTGAACTGATTTTTAGCTTGATGCCATAACGGAAAGGTAATGTAACTCTCCCCCCCCCCCCCCCCCTTCGTCCTCCTCAAAATGTTCTTTAAAAAAAAAAAAAAAAAAAAAAAAATCCTTAAAATGTAATGTTGCTCTTTAGCAACGATTATAGTCTGTTCAACTTAAACTGATACCGAAACTAAACAAAACCACATGTTGTTTGGCGACATGGATAATGTTACTGCCACTGTTGGCGCTAGCCAAGGTCACTCATTTCTCCCCTTCTTTTGTTAGAATTTTCCCACCTCTTCTTTTGTTACCTTAACACTTTTTCTTACTTTAATGGGTCTTTTCATTGTTGTACGTCTTGTAAACTCCAAAATACAAAAAGAAGTGGTGGGGGATAGTTTTATCTTTTAACGAGCTATTTTTTGTTTGAAGGGGGTTTGGTTAAAGGATAAATCTTAACACATTCTTTTCATGAATAACAGAAGTTGCCATTTCCGCGAGAAAGGCACAAATGTGGAATACCTTTGTAACCCATTTGTTTACTTCGGGTATCACTTTAACTTGAACGGACTATAAGTCTTTAAAACTTCTTTTAGGTTCGATATTTAGCGGTTCCTCTCACTTCCGACCCTTTTACAGATAACAGATAATCCCCTCTGGGGGATCGTAGCTGTCAGTACTTAACAGATAATTTTTTCCGGAATAGGGAATTCGCACGCTGTTGGTCATTGGTAGAGTTACCTGTCAATTCTGAAATGTTGACCAACCCTCATATCTTGTTCTAAACTACTTTTGTAGAGGTCCGCCATTGTGATTTGAAATGGGAAGAATGTGGAGACGCGCCTTAAGGACTTCCTTTTCTTAAACAGCTTTACCCAATAAAAGCCGGAAAATAATTTGCTATACGACCCCCGAAACGTTTGCTTCCCATCCAGCACAGTTTGATAGCTGTGACAGCTCTCGCCCCGCCTTCTTTAAAGGGGGTCGTTTCCTGTATTGTTGCGATGCATTTAAGAAATATTATGTTTACTAATATGTATTATATATATATATATGTATATGTATTTTACCATATGTTATTCATTTCAATATGATGTATTTATTAAGTTCGATTAGCTAAACGCATTTATATTAAATTATATAAATTAATGGCAATTAATTAATTTAATTTAATAATGGCTATTAATTTCTTAATATAGGTGTGTAATAGTCAAACAATCGTACCCTTTTTACGCTTGACGCACATCTCATTAAACACTGAAACCAGAAATATGAAACCTGATAATCATGTGAATAAACGTACAAATCTTGAATAAATTTCCTTATATGCTAATTAACCACTGATTGTATTTAATAGTTTCATTTATATTATTAAATAGTTTATTTATTTAATAGTTTCATTAGATTGTTATTAAGATTGATACACAATATCCTCGCGTCAAATTGTTTTAAGTAAATATAAAAATAATGGAAAACACATATAATTACAAAACTTTTTCCCTTTTTGTTGTTGAATGTTTTTTGATACAGTCATAGTAATTTTTTTATTATTGTTATTATTATTATTATACGACGTTTCATCATGTCAAATTATAACGCTCGGTTAATCTTCAAATTAATTTCAATTTTAAATATTTTTGCTTTCAAAGCTTATGCCTCTTATTTGTCTTTTTAGTTTTGTGAATCTGGTTTTTTATTTGTTTGTTATATATATAAAACTCTATTCCTCTGAAAACGATAAAAGTAAATATTGATTCGAAATAAATCTCAATTAAAATTTAATTATATGTTGTATCTTTTTTTTGTTTGTTTGTTTGTTTGTTTGCTGAGTGTTACAATGGTATTAAATTATTCAAATTATATATATATATATATATATTAAACTACGTGAATTTATGTTCTTCATATTACTTAAGGGCCCTCTTCACTGACCGCCGCCGGAAGCCAAAGCTAATGTTATTATATGGGAATTTTTTCTTTACAAATAACTTATTAACTAATACATATTTTTGAATTCTGTTTTCACATTCTAAAAATTCCCAGCTGTTAAACTGACGGACTTTTTAAAAAAAATTATTTTTTTAAATTTTTAATATTTTATTTTGAAGCTGCAAAATACGAATTTTCTATATGTGAATTTTTTTCATTTTGCAATTTCAAAATAAAATATTAAAAATTAAAAAAATAGATTTTTAAAAAATGCCCGTCAATTTAACAGTTGGGAATTTTCAGAATGTGAAAACAGAATTTAAAAATATGTATTAGTTAATAAGTTATTTGTAAAGAAAATGTCCCCATAGAATAGTATTGGCTCGAGCTGCCAGCGACGGTAAGTGAAGAGGGCCGTTAACGCGAACCTCCTAGTATATGTACACAATTTAATCTTTAAGTAAAATTATTTATTTCGTTTTATTTATTTATTTTTTACGGAAGAAATCATCGAAACACTTTGATTATTCCATATGTAAATTATTAAGATTTATCACATAAATTTTAAGCCAAAAATACACTTCAGATTTTGAGAATGTTTAATTAAGTAATTTCATTATTCACGATCGCAAAAGTACTTCTAACGTATTATTTAGTTTTTCTACGTTATCTTCTCTCTTTCTCTTTCTCTATCCCTCTCTCTCTCTCTCTCCCTCTCTTTTTTTTTTTTTTTTTTTCCCATTCAAATGAATTAGACGTACATGACTAATTATTAGATTAATAACTCCAATGCAAGTTGATATCTCTTTATAAATTCTCTCAAGATATTTAAACTTCTATAAATCTATTCTAAAGTTTTGTCAATTAACTATAACACACGCCTCCCCATATATATATATATATAGAGAGAGAGAGAGAGAGAGAGAAATTCATTTAATTTTGCACACAATCATCAACCGATGCCCATGAAGACGTATTAGGTATATTATGTGCTTTAATTATTTGAATTCTAATTGTTTCTTTTCCTTTTCATTTAAATTTTCACTTTCCTAATGAGATATATTTCAGCACTTATATTTCCTTTGTACAATGTTTCAAAAGGTTTAATATTATAGATATATAGATACACACACACAAAAAAAAAAAAAAAAAAAAAAAAAAAGAAAGAAAGAAAGAAAAAAGAAATAAAGAACGAAAAGAATTTGCCTGTGCTTTAAGGAGTGAATTTGTACATTTGCAGTTCTTAATAAATTGATGTTTTATTTTGCTTTCGATAATCTTAATACAAATAAAAGTCAATGTTTGTTTGTATGTAAGGGAAAGAGGAAAGAAAGTCACCGAAAAATAGTCATCCGGGAAAAAAAAAAAAAAAAAAAAAAAAAAATCACCGGAAAACAGTTCGGTCGCCTTCATAAATGAAATAAATAAGGTTTTTAATAACTTACAGTAGCATTATATTTCCTTTAATTTTAAAATTGTTTCTTTCATTTTAATTAATTCTTGTCCAATTCATTCATTTCTTACTTATTATTTTTGTCCAACTAAGTTTATCATAAATTTTATATAGTGTTAAGTTTTACTTTTTTAAATTACTCATGAATTTAGTGTGTTACGAAAAAAAGAAATACCGTTATCTTTATCTATATAAATAAAGAGAAGTATGTGTGTGTGTATCTGTTTTTTTTTTTTTTTTTTTTTTTTTTTTTTTTGTCTGCGCTCTGATACTTACACTATTGATCGTAGATCTACAAAACATGGCAGAAAGGTAGCTGGGATGCTGGAGGTGTACATCCCATTGAGAATTCTTCGAATTTAAACATTTTTAACTACTTTTTTTCAATTTTAAACATTGGCTTCTGTGTTTTACTTTTCTAAAATTTATTCTTACAATTCAATCGTCTGCAAATCTTAGCCACGAGACTATTATGCATTTTTATTTATTTATTTATTTATTTTATTTAATTCATTTATTTGAAGGCAAAATATTTTTTTTTTTTTTTTTTGAAAATCAAATGATAATGCAGTAGAAAAAATTATGTATGTTAAATTTTAAATTTAAAAGCTTATTTATCACAGTTACGTTTATGAATAATGTATATATATATATATATACGTTATAACAGCTGTTTATTTTTATTTTTTAATTAATTCCTTTAAAAGGAAAGATCTTTTAATTTTTATATAAATAAATATATATACACTGCAATTATTGGAAAAAATGATAGTATGTAGAGAAAGGATTAAACTTATTAAAATTTTAGTTTAATTAACATGTATTTGTTTGTTATTTATTTAAATCCTTTGAAGTGAACATCTACTTTTTCATATTATAGTGTACAGAGTGAAGGCTATGAAAAACATAATTAAAATATTAAAATATTTAATAAAGGTTGAGATATAGTCATCTTTTAAATCGTAGTTCTTGAATAGTAGCAACTTCACTTGTCATCGATAAATACCCAAACTGAAGTGGCCGGGAAAGGTTTTTTTGTACGTTTTTGGAACCTGGACCCAATGCAGCGGAAAAGGAACTGCCGTAGACAGCAGATACCCAAAGAAAGGTTTAGAGCGATTATTATTTTTATTTATTTATTTATTTTTTTTTTTACTTTTTAATTATATTATGATATAAATAACAAATAGGGATTCAATTCTTTTAAAAATTGATTTAAATACAGTGCACAGCGAAGCGGGCGTAGCCTGCTATATCTGTCCGTCTGTCTGTCTCGTAAATATTCATGAAAATTTTTTAAATTGATACATGTTATTCGAGTTCACTATCAGATATTCAATACTGAAAATGGTGTGAATACCTCTTCTGGTTTGTGTATAGGGACACACGAAAGTATTCCAAAGCACTGTATTCTATGAGAGGTATTTTTATAAACCAAATTTTAACAACTTTACTTTGTACAAATCTCAATAAAATTGAAATTTATTCATATGCATAAACGAATGCTTCCTATAGAATAGTATGATTAACATTAAAATTTACAGGACCATGCAAAATTTCAATTTAGTTACATTAAGGGCTTTTATTGAAAATTTGCGAGAATTGCTCACATTAAGTATTTTTTTAAAAACTTTTTAACAATTTTAAAGTTTAAATATGATTTGAATATTTGTATCTGTCTGTCCGACTGCTCATTGTTGTAATTAAATTACACATTTAGATATATATAGATACAGAAATGATTTTTCATTTAAGCATAAAGCTATTTGTGTATAAATATTTTTTGTGGTAGAATAATGGAAAGTAATTATTAATCTGTATATAAATATTTTGATTTAAAAAAAAAAAAAAAAAGTTGTTTGCTTTAAAAAAAGAATAAGATAAATTTATAAGTGCTGCTTGTAAAATTGAAGGAGAAGGGAAAAAAATGAGATAGGGATCTCTTAAACTAGCTGGCTGCCCAGTGACATTATAGAACAAAGATGGAAAGAGGAAAATTTATAGGACTCTTAAAACTTGAATGGAGCACCGCAAAAACAACTCCAGGCTAGGGAAAGACAGGCCACCCGCACGCCGCTCACACAGACTCTCCCTGCAGCCCTCGACTTAAGAAGAGCATTTTTTTTAGAAGTGCGAGGACGGTTTCGGGTCAACTTTTCGGCGAGACGGTGATGGAATCTCCTGGTGGTGCAATCTCCCGGTAGCTCTCCAGATATACTGCTTCCTCCCGCATCAACGGTCCTTGAATTTTAATCTCAAGATATGAAAAATAGGAGCAACCCGAAGAGCCCAAAACACCTATGATTCATCTTTGAACAGAATCTATCGAATGGAGCCTCCAAAAGTGCCCTAGAATTGTTAAATAGAAGTCCTCTATGATTTGCTTGAGGAAAGAAGTAGAAATATCCTACTGCCGTTTACGATGGAATAACCTCTATAATGCTCATGTGGGTGAGTCAGATTTTAATAGTCTAAGAAAAAAGAAAATATTTAATTGTATCTATCCCCATTTATTCTATTATTTAGTCATGTCTGAGTACTACCTAAAGTAATGTTAGTAGTGTAAAAAGGGGGGTTGAGCAACACGGTGGAGGGACGGAGGGACGATGAGGGTCAGGGTGGAGGCGCGCCACCACCCTAGACCCACCGTCCCTCCACCGTGTTGCTCAACGCCCCCTTTTTACACTACTTAGTCATCATCTTGGACGAGGGGTGTTGCCACCGGAAGAATAGAAACTGTGCGTTGCCACCGGAAGAATAGAAACTTTGACTATCATCTTGGATGAGGTTTGGTGGTGCCATCTATCGGGAATTTTGAGGAGTTAGATTTATTTTCCTAAATTTCAGGACTTAGTATTTTTTTTCACAATTTCGGGGACTTCAAAATTTTTTCGAAGTGAGATTACGTCACGATCTTTTGAGACTTAGCCTGAAAAGAGATACATACAAAATTTACAATTAGAGAAATAAGTGAAAGGAAAATGTATAGAAAAAAGTTAGAAAGAGAATACAAATTTAAGAAAAAAGGTAGAAAGAATAAAGTTAGAAAAAAGAGAGAGAAAGAAAGAGTTCACCTTGAGCGCCTGGGAGACTACCCTCCCGAGGCCCTGCGGTGCCCCTTTTCGCTCCGTAGAGCAAGGCGGGAGTTAGTTCCTTTAAAAAAATAAAAATAAAAAATAAAATAAAAAATATCAACCTGGTGAACTCATCACATAGTTTTCTGAGGTTGTCTTCAAAGCATGGGTTCAGGCAATCTTCATAGATTCGAAACAATCTGTACAATCTTCATGGATGCAGAAACAATTGATATATACAGGGTGCAGGAACAATCTTCATAGGTGCAGAAACAATTGATATATACAGGATGCAGGAACAATCTTCATAGGTGCGAAACAATTGATATATACAGGGTGCAGGAACAATCTTCATGGATGCAGAAACAATTGATATATACAGGGTGCAGGAACAATCTTCATAGGTGCGAAACAATTTAAAATATATACAGGATGCAGGAACAATCTTCATAGGTGCAAAACAATTTAAAATATATACAGGATGCAGGAACAATCTTCATAGGTGCAGAAACAATTTAAAATATATACAGGGTGCAGGAACAATCTTCATGGTTGCAGAAACAATTGATATATACAGGATGCAGGAACAATCTTCATAGATGCGAAACAATTGATATATACAGGGTGCAGGAACAATCTTCATAGGTGCGAAACAATTGATATATACAGGATGCAGGAACAATCTTCATAGGTTCAAAACAATTTAAAATATATACAGGATGCAGGAACAATCTTCATAGGTGCAGAAACAATTTAAAATATATACAGGGTGCAGGAACAATCTTCATGGTTGCAGAAACAATTGATATATACAGGATGCAGAAACAATCTTCATAGGTGCAGGAACAATATAAAATATATACAGGATGCAAGAACAATCTTCATAGGTGCGAAACAATTTAAAAATGCTACAAGGTGCAGGAACAATTTAAAAATATACAGGAACAATCTTCATAGGTGCGAAACAATTGATATATACAGGGTGCAGGAACAATCTTCATAGGTGCGAAACAATTGATATATACAGGGTGCAGGAACAATCTTCATAGGTGCGAAACAATTGATATATACAGGAACAATCTTCATAGGTGCAGAAACAATTTAAAATATATACAGGAACAATCTTCATAGGTGCGAAACAATTTAAAATATATACAGGAACAATCTTCATAGGTGCGAAACAATTGATATATACAGGGTGCAGGAACAATCTTCATAGGTGCGAAACAATTTAAAATATATACAGGAACAATCTTCTTAGGTGCGAAACAATTTAAAATATATACAGGATGCAGAAACAATCTTCATAGGTGCAGAAACAATTTAAAAATATACAGGATGCAGGAACAATATATACAAAAATTTTCACTATGGATGCTGCGGTATTCTGTAATGGCCATAAGCCAGACTGGTGATTCCATCATCTAGCAGATACCTCTTGTCATCAAAAGGAGATAAACACTTTTTGTTTTGATTAACTGTGTAGAGTTGATGACGTTCTTGTAGGATTCTGGTTTGTTGCTCATAAGTGGCTATCTCCTTTTGCAGGCATTCTTGATAGTCTTGAACACTTAATTTTTTTCTAACAATGGAGGTTGATATGCCTTTTGCTGTCTTCTTTTCACCACCAGCTGACTGTATGGCATACATTTTTGGCTTTAATCCAATGAATTTGTAGGCAGCTTGACTGTGGAGTTCGTCTTTAAACTTTCCAAGGACCTTTTTATTTACATTAGAATGCAGCGGGTGATTTTCTGGATACTCTGAGAAGTCAAAGTGATGCTGATCTTCCTTCATATCTTCGTACATGTCGGCTGTCTGGATACAGTACGTCAAGGAGTCTGTATCCGTGAACAACAAAGTTGCACGACTTTCATACTTTTTCATAACGAAATTGTAGTGAAAGTCGTACATGAGCAACTTTGCTAATTCAAGGATACAGAAACCCACGTATATCGGCCTATTCATCAGGATGGTGGGTTTTGTTCTCTCCACAGCTACGAGGTTATTGCAAAATTCTTTAAAAGTTGTAAAATTCGGTGATGCAACTAATTTTTGGGCTCTGACTTCATTGTTACACAGTTCTATGTTACGACGTTTTCTCAAATTTTCGATGGTCTTTCCATAGACGCTATTGTTCAACAGTTTAAAGAAATCTTTCTCAAAACTATTGTTTGCAGATTTTCGTTTATCTGTGTTGAAGTCTACATACTTTTTTAGCCAGGGTGCTTGTCGAAATTTCAAAACCTTGTTCACTTTTAATAGCTTCATTCCAAGTTTTAGGTATAACTGTAGATTTCTGTAATGTACAACATATTCTGATTTATTGTAGAGGTTTGGAATGAGTTTGGGTGTTCCTGAATATTTTTGGTTCTGCAACAAGGACTTGGCATAGGTGGAGAGCATTTCTTCTGTCACGGTCATTTTTTCAGGTGCAAGTGGGTAGCTATTGTGGAGGTCATGCAGATGAGATGGGTACTCCAAATTCACTTCAAAAATGAAGCCTTCAGCTGCATCTTCGGGTATGTTCATGATGAAATCTTCAGTAATGTTAGAGGGATCCATCCATTGAAACTTGCCATAAGGCATGTACTGGGACATAGCCCAACCGTAAAGGTTGTTCGCATCCCAGTACATGATATAACTAGAGGGCTTACTTGAGTCGTAGTGAGGAGTGTGCGGGTTGTTTGCAACAGCAAAACGGTGTGAAATCTGCGACACACCCCCGCGCACCCCTTTTTCAATAAACAGCAGCATGTTGATATCCGTAAGCAGCTCTAGCTTAACATCAGTCATCTTCAGACAGGCTTGCCAGGACAGTCCAGGAGAGGTGTATAAATGGGCAGCATCGATGTTATAATAGTGTAGGCAAAGACTTCTGAAATTTTGGAACACATCGGCAAGAAGCAAAACATCTGTCTTCACATACAGGTCGTGATACTCGCCGAGGTTTCTTATCTGGAAGACTTCCCATACGTTTTTTGCATGTTGATAATCAGCCTCTTCAACGGCTTCATTCGTAAGTGAGTTGAAAAATGCTGAAGGAGGCGGCAACACTGTTTCTTGGAATTTGTCAAATCCGGTGATGTAGTCATAGGGATATACTCCTTTTCTGGTGAGGAGACTTAGATCGGTACTTGATTCAAACTGGTCTTTTAGAATTTTAAACTGACTAATATCCAAATTCTTCACCAACTTTTCTAACGAAGCAGGCAAAAATTGGAACGAATCAAGAAAGACGAGCTGTACAGGACTGTCTGGTTTCTTTAAAGTGAATGATATATATTTTTCTAATGTTGTTGCGATGACTTGTATCTGATGGTCTTGAAAATGGCCTAATTCTGTCATGATATGATGGGCATCATAGTTCTTCAAGTTGTGGAAAACCACGGGAATCTTCTTTGGCTGCTTAAAATTGAGATTGCAGCTAGCATGGGCGGCACCTCTAAAAACTCCAGTTTCGTGATTGTGATCTCGAACTTTAATGCATCCGGGTAACAGGGGTTGACGACATATGCAGCACCTTGTTGCATTTTGGAAGGCCTCCTCTTCTTGGGCAGAGAGCTTCATTGGCTTAATTTCTTGGAGTTTTTCTTCAAGGATATCTTTTTCCATGAGGATATTTTCTAGAAAATGCTTGACTGCATTCTCTCCTCGATAGCTAAAGATGGGCTTCACAGCTTTGCCATCAGACCCTACGATTACATAAGCGTAACCGCAGGCTGTATGACGGGCTGTATGTTGCAAGTAGGAGTTTGATGAGGATGGAACAGCAGATGCAATAGGCTCGAGCAAACTTTCAAAATCCGCATAGATGATATAGCTGATGGGATGTTGAAGATGGGTTCCCGTGAACTCTAGTATATTTTTATCCTTGCTGGGCATCTCAATGACTTGAGCAGTGTGTTTTTTGCAGTTTGTTTCATGGTCTTTTAACAAAAGTTCTGTCGAAAAACCATGCAGGCACCTATAACAATAATACTGTTTGCAGCAGTGTTTTGTTCGACCACCCATCAGTCTGGAAAAGTCCCGGATTAAACAGTAGTGGTGGGCACCTTCTTCGTTCTCAATGAGTAATAAATTGATAGCTTCAACATCTTCTACTTCGGAAATTCTTAGAATAGTCACTTTAGAGTTTTCGTAGCCGAAGACGTTGATTCTAAGATTGTTCAGGTTTTCTATGAGGCCTATTTTTGAGATGGGAACAGGGTACTGAACATTACCCATCTTGATTTCCTCTTCATGAGGTAAATAGTGGGAGACTCGTTCGGGATTTCTTGTGTAGTCTAAATTCAGTTTGTGTGCTAGCAGACACCATAGGAAGCACTTGTTATCTCTGTTCTGTATATTTAAGATAGCTTTCTTGGCAAGCAGTTTAGCTGGCAATTCTTGATAGCTGCTCGCTCTCAAAGGGTTATATTTAGCAGACTTGAATTCTAGGTAGTAGATGTTTCTCAGCACCCAGCCGGAACCTCTCTCTAAAAACTCTTCGTAGTTTTGAATGATCTTCATAAATCCTGCACTTATTTGATCGTCAATTAAGTCAGGAGTGTGTTGTTGGTAGCAGGGTGTTCTGAAGTACGCATCCATAATTTCCAGTTCTCCTTCAGCTGTCTCTCTTTCAAAGCAGACTTTTATTACCAGGTACCATTTGATGGAATCTTTCTCATACAATTCCTGTAGGATGTTTTCATGTATCTCGGCACGAATAGACTCTAAAAAGATTTTCACATCGTACCGAGTGGCTTCAGTAGGTTCAATGAGCACCGTCTTAAACGTGTTCAAAGCTTGCGTATAGGGTCGTCTTCGAGAGAGTGGTGGAGGAGTCGTTTTCGGTTTCTTCCGGCTCTCACTTACGCTATTTGAATGCTGAAGTCGCATATGGTTCATTAATGATGACTTAGAGGAAAAGGTGGACTGGCATTCTTTGCAGGGGTAGTTATGACTCTTTAGATGAGCGTTGTATTTATCCAGACGGCTAAACTTTCTTTGGCATGTAGCACATTGATGGGTGGAAGTGTCAGCATCATGCAACTTCTTATGTCGGTTTAAGGCATCCTTTCTGGAGAACTCCTTCAAACACACAGAACAGGAGAAACCCTATAAAAGAATAAAAAACGATTTTTTAATTAAAGTGTTACAATTTTTCGAAATATCACAAAAACTTTAAGAAATAATACATACTTTAGAAGGACCGGGCTGAGGGTCTACAGATTCTTGTGATTCACTTGTGGAGTGATGCGATTTTCGGTGTCTATTTAAAGCATCCTTTCTGGAGAATTCCTTATGACAAATGAGACACACGAACATTTTTTCTGTGTTATGCGTTGTCATGTGCCGATTCAGTTTTGATCTATCCACAAAAGATTTCCTACAAGTAGGGCAAACAGGTCGAACCTATAATAAGAAAGACAATTTTTTAAACTTTTGTAAAAGGGACAATTTTTAAAACTTTTGTAAAAGGAAACACTCTCATTTTTAATGCAAAACAATACATACCTTAGAAGGTTCAGGTTGGGCTTCAGGTTGGGTCTCAGGTTGGGCTTCAGGTTGGACCACAGGTTGGGCTTCAGGTTGGGCCTCAGGTTGGGGTTCTGGTTGGGGTTCAGGTTGGGCGGCGTCGTCCCATTGGGGGTTTCGCCACTCCTCATCATTCATCTCGGCAACATCACACAGCATATGAAATTCATCATCGGGTATACCGAAGGAAATACCCAACTGAAAATAAACGAATAGGATGCAACTTAAAAAAATTTTACAAAAATAAATTCTTCTAGTTAAAGATTTCATATACAAAAGGTTATACAAATCTAACTTTTATACAACATAAATAAATCTATTCAATGAGTCATTAAATAAACGAATCATTTTATAAACATAGGATGCAACTTTAAAAATTTTTAGAAAAAATAAATTCTTCTAGTTAAAGATTTAATTAATCTAACTTTTATACATACACGCTACTATTTTAATAAACCAATACACTATTTTATCTAAACATAGGATGCAACTTTAAAAAATTTTAGAAAAATAAATTCTTCTAGTTAAAGATTTAATTAATCTAACTTTTATACATACACGCTACTATTTTAATAAACCAATACACTATTTTATCTAAACATAGGATTAGGTATGCAAATTTTAAAAATTTTTTAGAAAAATAAATACTCCTAGTTAAAGATTTAATAAATCTAACTTTTATACATACACGCTACTATTTTAATAAACCAATACACTATTTTAACTAAACATAGGATTAGGTATGCAAATTTTAGAAAAATAAATTCTCCTAGTTAAAGATTTAATAAACAAAAGGTTATGCAAATCTAACTTTTATACAACAAAAATAAATTGAATAAGTATAATCTAATTGATAGCTTATCAAACGATGAGTCATGCTAAACATGTCTGAACACTAACATTTTATTGTATAAGCTATGCGATGACTCATCAAACGATGAGTCATCCTAAACATGACTGAACATGAATCTACTTGAACACTAACATTTTATTGTATAAGCGATAATTACTATATAAATCACAAAGTATAGGATGTTGGAAATTAAATAAACAACACTAGTTGATGAAAATTATAAGTAAACTGATTTTCTAGTTAATAATTAAATTTTTTTTTATTTATAATGAATGCAAATTAAGTTTCTCATAAGTAAACAATAATAATAACTTTTTGATTTGAATAATATAAAAAGCACCTTTAAACGAAGTATGAGTCATAAATTTTGTAAGGAAATAAATTATTAGAATAATAAATTTTTAGTTTAAACTTATGAGAATAAGTTTTAATTAAATCTTCTAATTAAAAAGTTTTTCACTTATAAAATAATTTCTATGTCATATGATTGTAAAAAAATAAATAAACTTATTAAAATTTCTATACAAAGTTTTTCACTTATAGAATAAATAATTTCTAAGCATAAACAAGTTTTACACATACTTAAATTAAATTTATGTTTACCACATTATAAATAAAATAGATTTCGCATTTGTCAAAATAAAGATTTGAAATTCGATTTATTTTAAACACATATTATAAATAGATTTTCACTTATAGAATAAATAATTTCTAAGCATAAACAGATTTTACACATACTTAAATTTCACTTTATATAGTTTATCAAAATAAAGATTCGAAATTCAATTTATTTTAAACACAAAATAAATAAAAATAGATTTTCACTTTGTTAAAATAAAGATTTGAAATTAAATTTATTTTTAACACATATTATAAATAGATTTTCACTTATAGAATAAATAATTTCTAAGCATAAACAGATTTTTCACATACTTAAATTTCATTTTATATAGTTTATCAAAATAAAGATTCGAAATTCGATTTATTTTAAACACATATTATAAATAGATTTTCACTTATAGAATAAATAATTTCTAAGCATAAACAGATTTTACACATACCTAAATTTCACTTTATGTAGTTTATTGAATGAAATAAAATAGATTTCGCATTTATCAAAATAAAGATTCGAAATTAAATTTATGTTTAACACATAATAAATAAAATAGATTTTCACTTTGTTAAAATAAAGATTTGAAATTAAATTTATTTTTAACACATATTATAAATAGATTTTCACTTATAGAATAAATAATTTCTATGCATAAACAGATTTTACACATACTTAAATTTCACTTTATATAGTTTATTGAATGAAATAAAATAGATTTCTCATTTATCAAAATAAAGATTCGAAATTCGATTTATTTTAAACACATATTATAAATAGATTTGAAACTCATTCTATTTTGCATAGTGTCAATCAAATTTATTTTTTAACATATCGTAAAAAGTAATAATAAATTAAAGAATTCTTATTACAATTTATAATCTCATATTTCACTAAAAATGATTAAACACAGTTATAAAATCAATGATTACTAGATAAATATACTTACTGCATTTTCAACATCCATAGCTTGATTGTCGTTGGTGTATCCTTCCATTATAGAGGTACGGGAAAAGCACAATATACGATGCGGTAAAAACACAGTAAATGTACGGGAAGAAAATTTCGCGAACGTCGCTAAAGGAGAGAGCACAAAGTACGTCTTGCCTAGACAGTAGATAATCTACGAATGACCCGAGAATTGAGTTGCAACGGCTTATCTAGATAAGGGGTTTTCCCCCATGCGTCACCCTGACTCACCTCTGTAGATCTTACGAGAAACTTCTCGAATTCTGATTCATCGTAGAGGTTGCTTCATTTGCATATTTCCCCTCGTGGATTTTCCAAGGTGAGTCACCTCCTCCGTGTTCGTACAGGTATAATATCTTACGGGAGATATGAAACATACTCATTTGCATATTTCTAATGAAGAGATAATGTCTACACTTTTAATTAATGGAAAATAACAATTATTATTTCAATTTGATTATTAAAAAATTTTTTTTCAAGTGGATTGTTTCATGAATAAATGGTTTTATTATATGTTTTACGAAATAAAATATATCTTTTCGAAACAATATTTTTCCCGAATATAAGTTATTAAATGCATAGGAAATGGTTTTATTATATGATTTAATAAATATATCTTTAAAATAATTAAATCCCTAGAAAGTGAATCTCTGAAAAATATGTTTTATGAAATAAAATAGTCATTTCAAACTTATAAATTCATTGAATCTTTTATGAAATAAAATATTTCTAATTAAATCTTTTAAGAAATAAAATCAATAAAATATTTCAAAGACAGACAGACACAGATATTCAGTTTCAATCTATTTATTGAAATTCCATAAAAATATATACACACATTACTTATTGGATACAATTGTTTAAAGAAGTCGTTTTCATAAACACACATTACTTTTCGGATAAAGTATCTTCAATATATTTTTCATACAAGGTCATATTTAATTGTTTAAAGAAACCGTCGTTGTAATGACAGGAACAATTAATTTTTTTAACAATAACATGCATATTTAATTTTAAAAGTATTTCTTCACGATATAATTGATATTTTTCAAACATAGATTTCATTAAACACTCGTGTGAATTTTGATCGTCTGAATTAAAAACACATCCGTCACATTGAAATAAATTTTCAATTCCTAACTGAATTTCATACACGATAAAATCGAGTAAGATTTCCTTAGCACTTTGCTCATTTTCATGAGAAATACACACAAGGGGTTTATTTAGAATTAACATAGGAAGTTGAACGGTGAATATTGCATCAATAATAAAATGAGTTATTCTCATTTTGAGTTCTCTAAGCCTAAAAATTTGATCCTTGGACAATTAAATGACATTCGGTTTTAAATAAAAGCCAGAAGGATTTAAAGAAAACATTTGCTGTAAACTACAATAATCCTCATCTATGTAAGCCATTATTAATTGATTGTTAGAAATAAAACTATCATTTACTGATTCAAAATTAAAATTTTCAATCTTACTTTGAAAATAATACCATGTCTGAGCTGTCATTACAACGCCTTCTTTAGTAGGTATCCATTGACCCGTGGGTAATTCTTTAAAATTACGAATGTGGATTCTCACATTAAAATTCTTTTCTATTACAATTTGTAAAAAACTGCTAAAGTTTAAATTAAATTCACCTCGTATAGGATCCCAAGATTGTTCACGTACCCATTGGTTTAACCAATCATTCACATTCAATTCTTCACACATGTCTTGAGAACAGTTTTTAACAGAAGTATCACAATGAGAGTTTTTTGAAGTATCACAATCAGAGTTTTTCAAAGTATCGCATGCACTAGACGAAGCATCACTTATATCAAGTCTTGGTTTCTTTAAAGGTGGCATGATAGGGTTGGGTATTAAGTGACGAAAAGTCAGGCTGATTCTCATATCTTTGATGCTAGGATTCGGTGCAATGCCGTGGGTAAACAGTTCGTTCGTAGGCTTTAACATACTGTAGAGAGAACCATGTTCTAATGAAATCAAAGTAGAAGGTGTTTTAGGCTTCTTGAATTCAATTGTTCGTTCGGCACCAAAGCTGAGGACTACGATAGGGAAAGTTGCATCTAATCCACTTTCGTTGTCTTTATGTTGAGGTATGTAGCTGTATCCATTGCTGTAGAGGTTTAGCAGAACATAGTTGAAGGTAGAAGCCGTCCATTTTTCCACTCGATCCCGCAATTCCAATACCAGACGTGTTCAAGGGTTAGCAGGCACATGAGTTCCGCTGAAGGCATAACTCAAAGTTGAATCGCCGTATCCCAGAACTTGTCTTTTAGGCTTAAAACTTTTTCCATGAATTCTAAAGGTTGGCGTGTAGAAAGGTAAAGTTTTTAACTCGGCAAAATACCGATCTGCTTGTTCCTTTTCGATGAAGTTTGAAACATACTGGACATTCAGTCCGTTTTCCGTGAAACTCACTGCAGACATGACGAGACAACCAACACACATGAAATCAAATGGTAGACTGAGCCGTGATCGCTGATAAGCAATCTCTGATAAGATAAGACTCTCGTCACGTGACCAGAGGTAGCCAATCAGATAACTCGTGACGTCACTCACCACGTGACTGAGCATAGCCAATCACATTACTCGTGATGTCACCCTAATCACGTGACCTCGCGTCACTGATAAGAACTCTCCTTATCATTCATTTCTCTCAAGGCAGCCGTTGGAGTAGGACGTGTTTTCAGGTAAGTGTATTTTATTCTATAAATAATCACACGTATGGATCGATACAAATTCATTTTATTTAGTATGTTTCCCAGGTTACAGGGTTGAGTTTAACAACAGGTTTTTTTACAATAAGTTTCTTTTTCGGTTTGACAATGTTTTTTCTTGAAGACAAATATCGATTCTTAATAATACTTTGGGGTATTCCCATATCTTTCAAGGCTTGCAAAAATTCACTTTGTCCTGTAATAGGTGGTTTTTTATTCACAGAAAAGATGAAATGAAATAGTTCCGCTAAATTAGAATGCTCCATGGTCCTTCCGTTGTAAGTAATCTCTCCTTTCGGGTTCCACTTAAACTTGTTTGAATGAGACTTGAGAAAATTTAATAAGGCTTCGGCTTGTTTCTTCATGGGTTTAGCTACAGATGATAACACAAAGGTTTCATAGTCTTCTTGGGGTTCTTGTTTTATAGACTCCACTTGTTTAGGTTCCACTTTTTCAGGTTCTTCTTCGAGTTGTTTAGACATCCAAGGCAAATTATATTCTTGCAAATCCATTTTTCTTTTTAAGAGTTCGTAGTAGTGCTGAATTTTTTCGTGATCCGGTAGAGAACTATTTAA
Source organism: Salticus scenicus (assembly GCA_963930645.1). Classification (NCBI taxonomy): domain Eukaryota; kingdom Metazoa; phylum Arthropoda; class Arachnida; order Araneae; family Salticidae; genus Salticus; species Salticus scenicus. The sequence goes on along the minus strand of CAWVNO010001198.1, from coordinate 611,993 downwards.
TATTTTAGCCATAGCTAAATCAAATTCCGTCATTTGCTTTTTAGAAGGCGTATGCTTAGAAAATTCTTCTTCCGGTACCAACGCATACTTAGCTGCGAATTCCATTGATGATGCCGGTTAAAACAGACAATGCAGCCGGGATTAAAATATTTAAAAATCCACCGTGTTGAACAATCAATTTTTTCTTGTTGAATAAACTTCCTTTCTTGGTACCAATTTTTCGAAGAGTCGTCTTATATTTCCTTAAAGACCTTTTCTGATGAGAGGAGAGAGGCACGTTTCCTTTTAATACGTTCAGGGTACATTCGCAAATAGCCTTCACAGATCGAGTCGGTAATTTTTTTAACAAATGCTTGCGTAAGGTTTGAGGACAAGACTTTATAAGCTCCAAGTCTCGAAGTTGTTTCCTCGTTAACGTCATGATCCCAAATGAATTAAAATCGGTAGGGCTTTCCTTTTAAACCTTTTTTGGGCTCGTACACAAATTGGGTTTCCCCCGGTAATATACGCGTTCTGAGTCGCATTCCTTCGGGGGTTTCATTCCTTAAATCCACCAACAAATAAGAGAAGGGCTGTTTGGTAGCATCCTCGAACACTTCTTGAAAAAACTGAGTTGATCTCGGGTATAATTGTCTGCCCAAGTGCGTAATTTGGCTCATGTCCCGACGATTTTTAAAAAGTACTAAGTATTGACTGTTTAAGGAAATACCTCTCATTTCTTTACCTTTATGAAAAAGGTTTTGAGTAATAAAGATAATACTTAAATTTAAATGGTGACTTCCTTTGGTAAAGAGGTGGGTTAATCGTTCATCACCCCCACATTCCACCATTAAATCATCTAAAATCATTAAAGAATGGGTACCTAAATATTCCCGATAATTAGAAGGAAACCCTTCCACGAATGTCACGTCGGGAATTTCCTCGTGAAGCTTTTGAGAGATGCCGTAAAACCAAACGACTTTATCGGGTTGAGGGTTAAACATACGCCGTCGTTCTGCCAGTAAATCCCGCAGAAACCAACTCTTACCGACCCCCGTGGGGCCTGCTAAGAGCATTGTAAAAGGGTGTTGAAAGCGTGGAAACTCCATTCTAAATAAACACAGACACATAAGTTTACATTATAAATAGTTTTTTATTGATAAAAAGGAGCACGTGTGCGAAATCGTTTGGATACAAAATTATAGACTCTATGGTCGTTACATATATTTTCAGTTACAAACTGCTTTAAAAAATCTTTCAAAGTTTTGCCACGACATCGGCAATAAATATAATACACACAAAATTGACCACAAACAGCTGTCACATGACTTTGCAGCGGAAGTGGATTAAACACCACTCGTGAAAATTGAGATACATTGTTCGATATAGGTCCTTTAAAAAAGTTCGGCTTGTTTCCATAGGAATCAAAGAATTCCGCTTCTGTAGGGGAGGATAGATAGAATGCCACCCAGTGGCTTCCGACTTCTGTAGACTTGTCCACGTTGCATACAAAACATGCAGGATAACGCTCGATCTTCTTGGGTAATTGATCACTGGGGAAAACACCGGAAAAGTATTTCTTGGTCACTGGATCGTGGGATAAAATAGTCTCGATTTCTATAGAATTCATTTTCAGTTGGGGAAGTCACACAACACATGTCGTGTTTTACTAATTTCTATAATGTTTTCAAATTCCGCATACACCAATACAGTCGTGGTTCTTTCTAAGGAGTCTGCAAACTTGATTTCAATTCGTAAATTTCCTTGATGCTGTAGATTCAGATGGGGTCCGTCACACATGTCAGGGCTCAGGTCGAAAGCATACAAAGTATGTCCGTTCGCAAAGTCCTCTCGGGTCAGATAAATGCCGGTATCCCGATTAAATCCCGAAAACAAACGATGATACGCTCTTATATAGTTATTTTCTTCGAAATCCAATTCCAAGGGTTTGCTGGGTACGGGTTGTCCATCCACGTAAACACTTAAAAAGTTGACCTTGTGATGATAGAAATAAAAGGGATTTAAATCATATTGACCAGTGTAGGCACTATTTTCTAAAAGTCCAATAATAATTCTTTTCGGCATGCCTCCTAAAAACACATTGTCTTGCATAAAGGATTTACTTCCGGTTGAGATCGAATAGGTCTTGCATAACACTCGATCGATGGGATACTTTGCTGTACTTTTCTCTAAGGCCTTGGCATGACCCAGTAATACACCGGGGCTCACTTTCACTTTACGTATGAAAATAGAAGCATGTTCCAAAATCACTTTGTAGTTGGGAATGGGTTTCGCCGCATCAATTTTACACATTAAGGAAAATTCAGGCTTGCTTCGGGTCATCTTAATTTTCAAGTCAACCATATTCAATAGCAATCGATTTTGTTGAAAAATATCACAATGCAAAGGTCCAATCATATCTAACGTTTTGCTTTTATTCGTGAGTGCGTAACGTATCTTCAATCCGGGGTTGTCTCCAGCAGGATCTGTAGCAGCCAAATTCTCATCTTTGTAAAAACATTCGCAGGTCAATAAACTTTTCTTGGCATCTTCTCTATAATTCAACAGCGTTTCAATATAGGCGCGGTAGGGGTAGGTGTTACTCGACGAGGAGATCACTCTTTCGTTCAGGCTAATATCCACTTGAGAAAACAAGGCGTGTAAAAATAAATTCACGGGGGCAACTGCATCCGTTTCCGCTAAGGGTGATCCATCAAACTTGGTAATTTTCACTTTCACATACAGGTAGGAAGCCGATAAATCAATATAGTCTTCACCATTTCCGGAAATATTAAATTCCACAGGTCCTCCGTCTCGAATATTCGCAAGAGGGTGGTATTCAACAAAGTATCCTTTTTCAATAGCCGTTTGCGTGGGTGGGATCAAAAATAAATCCAATTCGGATTTCGCACAGGCAGCAGAATCTTTATGGATGAGTCCAGACATCTTTAAGCGAAAATATCTTGTACCTTCACTTTCTTGGCTTTACGTCGAATGACTGCTTTGGTAGAACGCTTCCTCTTTTTATACCGGCGGCCCGATCCAATCATCGTCTTCACTTTAGTAGCGGCTTTGTCGGTTAAGGTCTGTCCAGCTTCTTTTAATCTTCGCTTGGCGGCCATTTTAATGTCTTCTCCGCGAGACAGGTCACTTAACACGTTCACGCCTGAATGAAACAACTGCTTGCCGACCGCTTTCGCTCCCGATTTGAAGAGGGGTACTGCTGCACGAAAAAGGGATCGAAACAGTCCACCGAATCCATATCCCTTTTGTAAAGTAGTGCCTTGATAATAATTTAGACCACTACCCGACTGATGGGAATAGTAATCTTCAAAAGATTTCGCACAACACTGGTAAGGAACAAACATCACGAGAGGTATTTTTGACGAAAGTGAAGCTTCACGTACGACCGCCCACGTTCAAATGGCGTGAGTTCGCCGAGGTGGTTCCTTATAACGATTTCCAAAGAGTCGAACGATTTTCGGCTGACAGGTAAATAGTGTGGTCGGTCGAATGTCTCACAAATCATTTCTCCATCTTTTCCTCTCACATTAACAATTCGTAAAAGGGGTGCTAACACATCTCCGATAATTTGGGGTTCGACAATATCCGAATAAACCAGCAACACTCTATAATGCGCACAGGGATCTGCGACATAGGTACTAAAGATAGTTTGCTCGATATTTATATCCGGCGAGGCGATTTCACCTGGTTCGAATCCCAACATCTGCGCTATCCCCTCATGCAATATCAGTTTTGTTTTATCTTTCACGTTAATACACACCTTTTTCGTGTGCGGATCATAAGTGAAAGAAATTTTATTTTTAATCTCTTCAATAGACATTGCTTTTAAAATGTCATCAACCGATTCGTAAAAGCCAGGGGGAATTCTTCTACCAAACGGAGATTTCTGGTCATTCAAATCGAAACCAAATAAATTATTATTTTGATTCACATTATACCAGGTGTGAGGGTAAATAAATTCGACAAGGCCTACTTCCCATTCCCCTTTCAATTCAACGGGGGTGGGTAATCGCGTAATAAAATGAGAAATTTTATTCTCAGGAAAATAATTCCGGGAACTGTCCGAAGGTAACGTTACGTAGAACGACATGCTTTCAAATGATCTTTCAACAATCCAAACACTTGTTTTATAAGGCGAATAAATCAGAGGATGGAATCCATTGGTCAAATTTGCTGGGATAACCTTTAAATTTTACTTTGTATTCCACACGCTTTTTGCGTATCCGCTTATCTAAAATCTTTTCAATCGTATAATTCTCTTTTGGTTTCACTTTCTGAAGTTCTTGAGGGTAAAAGGTTCCTTTAATGGGTTCTTCTAACAGGTCCTTGATTCGGTAGACGGGAGGGTCTCTTCTCACACATTCAGTCACCACAAACACTTCTTCCGTCCAGTTCGTTTCATATCCTTTTTCGAAGGTTAATTTCTGCTTGGAAACTCGTACAACATCTCCCGGTTGAAACATGCAGGGTTTTCTTTTCGCATTTTGCATGTCACCGTATAAAGTATCCCATACATCGCTTTCATTTTCAGCGGTTACTTCAACTGGAGCTCTCTTGATACTTGAATGGTAAGTATGATTATAACTGTGTAACAACTGATCCAACACGTCTAAATAGCGGTAGGTATGATTATGGGTAAAATATTTCCACATTTTCGTTTTCAAAGTTCGGTTAAATCGCTCCACGACAGATGCTTTCGTATTGTTATTCGTCGTAAAAAACCGCACGCCTTCTTCTTTCAAAAATTTTTGAAAAAGTCTGTTTTGATACTCTTTTCCGTCATCCGATTGCAGGGACTTGGGTTTCCTCGTTGCAAAAATAGACCGGAACGCCTTTACAATATCTTCACCCCGTTTTTGCTTCAAAGGGACCGCCCACGCAAATTTAGACAGAATGTCTATACAAGTCAGGATGTAGCGGTACCCTTGATTGAACTTTTGCAAACTGCCGAGATCCACTAAGTCGGTCTGCCACTGTTGATCGATTGAATACACTATCACTCGATTGGTCGGGAACTTTCTTCGAACAGGTTTGTGCAACGTGTATGCATCGACTCCGCTCAGCCAGTCCTGAATCTTCTTCTTCGAGATTTTGCCTTTGGCAGCACGAAATAAGGCATTTACACCACCAAAACTTCCCTCGTGACTTGGGTCCTGATACACCTCCATCGTTACAACACAAAATTTTATTATGACTCACATTCACACGAAAGCGCATCATACCTTCCTCGTACGAAGATACTTTACAGAATGACTCACTAACGCGACGCTTCTCTTTATATACCTTATAAGAGCACTCACAAGCATAGCTTCATGGCTTGATAAATAAAACCCTTATCCACTTATCAAGCCGTGAAACTATTTTACCTTCGGTTCGAATCTAACCCCTGCAAAAATTCGAAAAAATTTTGAAGTCCCTAAAATTGTGAAAAAAAATACTAAGTCCGAAATTTATGAAAAAATTCCCCTTCTCCCCGATAGATGGCACCACCAAACCTCATCCAAGATGATAGCCAAAGTTTCTATTCTTCCGGTGGCAACGCTCTAAAAGTTTCTATTCTTCCGGTGGCAACACACAGTTTCTATTCTTCCGGTGGCATCGGTCTAAAAGTTTCTATTCTTCCGGTGGCAACACCCCCCTCATCCAAGATGATGACTAAGTAGTGTAAAAAGGGTGCGTTGACCTGCAGGGTGGTGGGACGGTGGATCTAGGGTGGAGGCGCCCTCCACCCTGACCCACATCGTCCCACCGTCCCACCACCCTGCAGGTGAATCACCCTTTTTACACTACTAATGTTGACTAAAATTAAACTTGAATTGAATAAAATATTAGTTTTGTATAAGAGACCAAAATATTTAATAAAATGCATTATTAATGAAATTCTTTGTATATCTATTAATTAAGGAATTATTTTTTTTGGAAAATTTATTTTAATTTGAAGTTATATCCTTAATAAATAGATAAGTTTTATGACCCATTAAAAATATTTACAGAACTTGGGTATAATTTAAATGAAGAGAACGCAATGTACTATACAGTTTGGAGAATGCCTTAGATTAACAATTTCTCTCCAACACTCATCTTTTATCTGTTCTTCTGCTCGCCTCCAGCATTTGTAAATATTTTCAGAATTTAAAAAATGATACATATTATTCATTTTTACTGCAAGGAATGTTCCCTATTTAAAATGGCATTAATAGGTCATGTACAACTTGTTTTTCTACGGGGACACCTCCTCCCCCCCCCCCCCCCAATAAAAAAATAATAATAAAATAAAATTAATTTATTAATAAAATAAATTAATTAATAAAAAAAATGGCCAATACATTACGTTTTAGGAGACACGTTTTTATTAATCCCATTTACGTAACTTTCTACTTCAAAAATGACAATGAATTTGACATTTACTGTTATTATGCTAAAATAAGATTTTTTTTTTTTAAATATAATATCGTATGCTTAAACTTCAGATTTACAGGGCTGTTCTAAAATATTCAGATACATTAAGGACTGCAAGTCAGCATTTTCGTTTGTGTTAAATATTATCAACATTAACAATAATTATGAATGCAATTAGTCAATTTGTATGTCTTTCAGTCATTTGAATGTCTTTTATATGATAACATAGGCAAATAAATTTGAAAGTTGTACGATACAAGTACGTACAGTTTGAAAGAGTTAACTTACAATATATACCGCATGATTTTTCGATCTTGTTTATTAGAAAATACCTACTATTATTTTCTGTTCTATTCTATATATATCATTCTTTTTATTTTTGCAATATCTATTATCCGTTGCTCCTACTACCATTTCAAGTGCATATCAATATATTATTATTATTATTATTATTATTATTATTATTATTTTGAGCCTATTTTGTTACTTTGGATTTTTAATGATTAAAAAAAAAATGTATTATTTGCTACTTTAAAACAAAAAATATACTTCATTACTTTAGAAATTCTTTAATCATCAACCTTAATTCATTTTAGATAATTTGGAGTGGAAGGCTGATTTTTATACCAACTATGTGAAAAATACCAGAGCCGGGAATCGAACCCGGGCCTTCCGCCTAACGCGCAGATGCTCTACCACTGAGCTACCCGGGGTGATAACCAGCATCCGCGCGTTTAGCGGAAGGTCCGGGTTCGATTCCCGGCTCTGGTATTTTTCACATAGTTGGTATAAAAATCAGTCTCCCACTCCAAATTATCCAAAATGAATTAAGGTTGATGTTAAAGAATTTCTAAGGACTTGCTACAATTGAAATTTTCAAGGGTGCTTGCCCTAAAAACCAATAAGCTCTTGTAGGTCATGTGACGAGTAGAAGGCGCCGAGTCGTCACCGGCCGAGGCTTTAATACGGTCAGATTTTTCAAGGATCGTGAACCAACAAGTCGCCGAAGGCGACTAGCATAAAATAAATTTTCATCGTCACAAAATAAAATTAATAATTATTTTAAAAAATATTAAAAATGCAATTACTGATACATTAAGTTAAAAATTTAAATACCTGAAAAATAGATTAATAATAGTTTTTAACCATTTATGTGCATTGTTTACTTCGAGTGTACAAAAATATGATTAAAATATAGTTTTTGTAGTTTATTGTTCAAAATTTGTACTGTATGTATGCATATGTTTGATTTTCTTTGTTTAGTGCCTTATGCGGTAATGTATGTTGTATATAATAATTTGAGAATGCGTATATTTAATCACGGAATATTATATGTGAAATATGTTTATAATAGTTAAAATTATACCAAACAAATTTCTGCTTATTATGATAAAATCTTTTAATAGGTGTTTTGAAATCTCTCAACCTCTTGAAAACAAAACCCGACACGCAGAAAAAAATTCAGTCAACCTGACCTAAATCCGAATCGCAAGAAAAAATAGTATGTTGTGGCCACCACAAGACTTTCTTCTATATTTTCCTGTACAAATTCACTAAGTGCGAATAATTTATTAAATCTATTATTTATTAAAATTGTTTAACATGATAAATGCAAATCCTTTTCATCTTAAGGAAATCTAACACTAAGTAGCCAAAGGAATACAGTTTTATCGCCTATAAATAACATCTTAAAAAATGCGTTTTTATAATGATTATCTCATATATCAAGTTTCGTACAGTTACATGCCACAAAAGTTGAGATATAGCCATCACTTACTGATGAAATTAACAGCATAGGAGCGCCACCTATTGACCGATAAGCATCTAAGTTGAGTCAAAATAATGTCTCATAATGGCCTTCTTACATATCAAGTTATGTTTGATGATACGCAATAGAATCCGAGATATAGCCTTCCATTAAATTGTGGAAATCTCTGTGAAGAAGCGCCACCTGTTAATCTGTTTACACCAAAAGTTGAGGGCACTAATTTTTATTAAGATGCATCTACATACAAATTTATGTGCAATTGTGTGCAGTAGTTTCTGAGATATAGCCATTCCTTAAATTGCGGAAATAGCTGTATAGTACGAAATCTGTTGGCCGATAAGCATTCAAATTGAATAAGCATAATATCTTATAATGGTCTTCTCACTTATCAAGTTTTGTTTGATTATACGCAATAGAACATGAGATATAGCCTCCCTCGCAATTTCAGAAATCACTGTGTAGCAGCGCCACCTGATGAGCGGTTTGCACCAAAAGTTGATAGGCACTAATTTTTGTTAAGATGCACCAACATACAAGTTTATATGTAATTCTGTACAGTAGTTTCTGAGATATGCAAAATTTGTTTAAATTTTATTCATTGGTCCTTGAAATACAGCATCCACAAAATTCCTGATACAGAGAAACATTTTCTAAAAACAGTCAAATCGTGTTTAGGACATCCCAAAACATGAAAATACATCGAAAAGTTTCACGATTCCAATACTTTTTCTATAAATACATATAGAAGAAAGTGATAATAGCTTCAAAAGAAAGAAAGTGTTTTTAAACATCGATTCTCATAACCGCTAATTTTTTCAGCGATTTCGTCGCTTATGTCATGTCGGATCTCAGTCACCACTGCCTACTGAAGCGCTTTACCTGGGCAATCAATATTGAAATTTATTGGATGCTAATTGCTGCTATTATTCCGTGGTTTTCTATGAAACTCGCTCATAATACGGCTTAAGTTCCTCTAGATTTCCATGACAGCATCACAAACAGGCGTGGGACATAAGTGTTGTCAATCGGTATTAATTCGAAAATTTAGAAAGCGCAAATTAAAAGTCTATTGTACAATGCCTTGTTAAACATGTTTAGATTAATAGCTACATAAGAATGAAAATTGTTCTTAAATATGTAGTTTTTTGTCTAAATTATACACAAAATCTTGAAAATTCGAACACGGAAAAAAAAAAGAAAATCCCAGAATTCTGATAATTCAACATTTAACTAAAAAATTACCCTGAAATAATACTATTAGATAAGATTTATAAATACTGATTTTCAGCAAAATGACGCTTATCTATATAGAAATAAAGAGAAGTGTCTGTGTGTGTGTCTGTCTCCGCTCTGGTGCTCATACTACCGATCACAGAGCTATAAAACTTGTCATATGGGTACCTGGGATCCTGTAGGTGTGCACCTCATCCAGATTTTTTCGAATTTGAACTTTTTAATTTTTTTTTTTCAATTTTAAATATTGGCTTTTATGTTTCATTTTTCATGAATTTATACTTCCATTGTAATCGTCTGCATTCTTAGCAACGGCTATTGCGCAATTTATTACTTTCTCTTACCCATAGGGCCGAGAAAGTACTGTTTTAGGGTCAAATTTTCGAACGTGAGTTTTTGTTATACTTACAAGTTCTGAGGTCCCCTGAATACGAAAATCATGTTTTTAGCGAATGGTCTGTGTGTCTGTCTCTTATCAGCATGTCTGAAGAACAAATAGTAGCAGAAATTCCAAACTCGGTATTCCAAATGTGTATCATATAGGGATTTTACACTAAGCTTTTCGTTGAGATGAAGCCAGTGGTTCGTGTACAGGAACACTCAAAAGTATTCAAATACATTACGTCTATAGGGGAAATTGCAGGTAAGTACACTTTAACATCTATAGACTGCACTAAACAAAATGAAACGAATATATATTTTTTGTAATAAAGATAGTCAACTGGGGAAAAAAAATTGTGTATGTAGGAGCCTCTCCTCCCCCCTGGGGAAAAGTCCCCCGTCGAGGGGAGTAAATTTTCATGATGGGCAATTTTCAAAAGAGCTCGCCAATTCTTTTAAAACGAATGGTTGAGCCATCGATCTGCGATAATTCAAAATAAATTTATCGATTTTTTTCATTTTTAACAATTTTTTTTTTATGTAATACTAGCAGGCTACGCCCTCTTCACTCGTCCCTATTTTTAAATGAATCACTATAATTACTGAATTCTCAATATTGCATTAATTTTTATCACGTGAAAAAAAAAAAAAAAAAAAAAATAAAATAAACAAAATCTGATTACGAAAAATGCCGCACCGGGTTCTCACTACCTTCGGAAAAAATTCCCAAAATGCTCTAACTCTTATTTCTATTATTTTCTCCCTTCGCCCCCCCCCCTCCCGTCTATTCGAATAATTTTAAAGAGGCCCTAGCCATCGTATGGGCCGTACAGAAATTTTATCTATATTTAAAATGGCGCAGATTCACTTTGATTACAGACCACAAACCTCCAGCAGCTATCTTTGGTTCTAAACGGGGATTACCTGTTTTAGCAGCTACTAGGGTTTTGCATTATGCCCTAATTTTGCAATCTTTTGAATTTGACATCAAGTATAGGGATACTAAAAATCATGGAAATGCAGACTGTCTTTCGCGCTTACCGAAGAAGTCTAAAGAATTGGATGTCAAAGATGATATTTACATAAATCAGATGGGGCAAATAGAAACCTTACCTACAACATCCAGAGAATTACGACAAGCTACGTCGAAAGACCAAGAGCTGGGGCCGCTTCTAAATGCTCTTAGAGAGGGCAAGGATTTGCAGGGTAGGGAAGCAAAATACACAACTGAAGATGGGTGTATTATGTATGGTCAAAGGGTATGCATCCCGAAGGTATATCAAAAACAAGTGTTAGCAGAACTACATGAGGGGCACCTTGGTATTGTAAAGATGAAGGCTATCGCCAGATCTTTCGTATACTGGAAGAATATTGATAGAGATATCGAGGATGCAGCGAATAGTTGTACAGAGTGTGCCAAATATAAAGCTGACCCATCTAGGGTAAAAGTCCATCACTGGGAGTACCGTAGTTCGCCATGGGAAAGGGTTGATATAGATTTCGCTGGGCCTATCTTTGAACACATGTTCCTTCTTATTGTCGATGCACATTCTAAGTGGTTAGAAGTTTATCCAATGAAAACAACTACCGCCCATAAGACCATAGATTGCCTTCGAGATTTTTTCAGCCGATTTGGCTTACCTGTAGTACTTGTAAGCGATAACGGACCTCAGTTCACTTCACACGAATTTAAAATGTTCATGTTAAACAATGGCATTAAGCACAAAATATCTGCACCATTTAAGCCATCGAGCAATGGTCAAGCTGAGCGTTACGTATACACTTTGAAACAATCATTACGTGCAATGCAACACTATGCTGGAAGCATAAGTCAAAAATTAAGCACGTTCTTGCTTCATTATCGAAAGGCACCTAACATCACCACAATGCATAGTCCAGCCATGCTATTCCTGAAACGGGACATAAGAACCCGAATTAATTTGTTGTTGCCTGATTTGAAATCCAGAGTGCAAGAAAATATTAGAAAAGGTGTTTATGAGTTCAGGGACAGAAAATTTAATGTGGGTGACAAAGTGGCTGTTCGAGATTATAGAGCAGCAAATTCCAAATGGAAATTTGGTCAAGTAATCAGCCAAGATGGTGCGCTACATTATACTATTGATGTTCAAGAGACATTAGTACGAAGACATGTATAGATCAAATCCGTCCAGTTGGTGATCAGGTACAAAACGTTGATTATTCAGTGCGT